>OX459100.1:1643435-1830935 GCA_949775045.1 Metridium senile
TAATAATTCATGAGGAAAACAATAGAAATCATTACTGTGAAGGGGGTTTGGATATGTGATCTTAATTAGCATAAAATCTGGCAAACGTTTGCTTTGAATTTTTCCAAGAATCATTCATGGTTTGAGAAGCCAGATCAAGCACTTAAAAAGTGTTTCCTCCTCTATCGAAACACTTCAAAGTTGGTCAAAAAAATTCTACTGCGCCTCGTTTTTTTTTTTGAACTAACATCTCCATGTTTGGATATTGGAGGAAACACTCTCTTTTGCAACTTGATCTATTAGTATTAAAATACATTATATATACTCAAATAGCTTACCGTCACAGCTTCTGATCTATAATCATCACTACTATCACCAGCAGTCAACTGCATCAAAACTGGACAAATCTGATCCTCAACATCAGCTGTTGAATAAAACACTGCAATTAATTTTGAAGTTATAATGAACCTAACTAGGGTCTTTTGCAATTGCTTAAATTGTATAAATTACAACAAACATTATCTTTAAGGTAATTATTTCTAATTAGAGATTGAGAAAATTTGCAGTGTTATACGTCACTTTGTATG
Source organism: Metridium senile (assembly GCA_949775045.1). NCBI lineage: Eukaryota > Metazoa > Cnidaria > Anthozoa > Actiniaria > Metridiidae > Metridium > Metridium senile. The sequence continues at coordinate 1,644,002 of OX459100.1, forward strand.
TGTTTGCTGTGCTGTGTTCAGTTAAAAAGCACTTGAGAATTGTCACAACGCTTGAGAAGTGTTGAGAAGCACTCTGATTTATGCCGTGCTTCTCTACACACTTCTCTCGTTTTCTGACAATCCCTGCATGCATGCTTTAGAACTGTGCACAGCACATGTTTTCTTCATTAATTAGTAATCATACACTTTGCCCATTGTAGAATATAAACAAGTTCTTACTTCGCTCCACCAGTTCATGCTTGAGTAACTCTAGTAGTACATGTTGGCTGGTCTTTCTAACTTGATTATTAGAGTCCATGAGATAGCGCAGTATGATGAATAGTAGATAATGAGGAACTGCTTCCATTAATGAGTAATGTTCGTAACAAAACAAAGCCACATGTGGGATTTGTTCCATTAATTCCACTCTCACACACGGTTCTGTAAAAAAATAAAATAAAATGAATTGTCATATATAAGTTTTTATAACTGTGCGACTCTCTGTACCATAGCTACTTACAAAAACTTTTCATGAATTTTTGAAATTATTTGGCATTTTTTCACCTCAATCCGACCAATCAAGTTTATATAGACAGGCGGAGTTTATATTGAGAGGCTGAGACTTTAGATAATTTGATGTCTGTTATTGGTCTGATGGAGATGAAAAAATGTCAAAATAATATCAGAAATTCTTCAAAAGTTTTTGTAAGTGACTATGGTACGACGAGTCGCACAGTAATGGTAATGTAACAAGAATTCTTAGAACAGTAGTTAGGTTGGTTGTAAAGTGAACCAAAAAATATATTGTGGTCAAATGACTGTTTTGACTTGCTCAGGGCACAGTTGTCCAAAGTTGGATGAGCACAAGCTCTGGATTAACTCCATAGGTTTTATAAGAGTTAAACCAAGATTAGCACTAACCCAGGATTAACTCCATAGGTTTTATAAGAGTTAAACCAAGATTAGCACTAACCCAGGATTAACTCTATATTTTTTATTAAGAAAAAATGATGATAACTGTAATGGTGATGATGATGATGATGATAGTTGTAATGGTGATAATGATAATGGTGATGATGATAGTTGTAATGAGAAAATGATAATGGTGATGATGATAGTTGTAATGGTTATAATGATAACTGTAATTATAATAATGGTAGTGATAAATGTGACACTTTCCATCAGAAGATAATTAAAGCAAAGTAAAACAATAATATTTCACAATAATTCAATAACAAGCCAAGTTTAGTTATTATAATTATTGACAATCTTCCTAAAAACTCGAGGATAGACACATTAAACATATACCTTATACAATACAGCAATTCAAATATAAGATAAAAATACAACCGGAAACAAATAAAAACATTAGGGTATTTTGTTATGAACTGAAACGCATACTTTTATTTTTGAAAGATTGCATTCAATACATAAAAATATACATTCAGACATTACAAATTAAAACTTACTTTTACTATATCTATTCTAATAAACTAAATTCTAATAAACTTTTAGTTTATATTACAGGATTATCCAATTAGGTATTTCACAAGTCAATATGCAAATAACATTTAGGTGTTTTTAATCATGTTTACCTATAAAATCATTGGATGAGACAAATAAATCATACCAGTTTAATATTGCTAATTGGCTATATTTTTGTTTTCAGAAAACCTTAATTACATAACGAAGAGGTCAATTACTAGGTTATTCACTCTGAAATCTAATTTTTTACGCAAATATTGAAATACAGCATTAATGCACAATCATCATTTTACCCTGGAGTTATTTTTGAACACTTATAAACTTCGAATACTTTAAAAATATACTTAGGCTGTTTGTTGAGTTGTTTGTGCATAATATACACTTAATAAACACAAAATAGGAAAATATTACGTCTATTATATTTGAAACAGAAATAATATTTTGGACTAGAAAGGATGATATACTTCTAAACGTAAGGAAACTCCAAAACGAAAAAAAAACCGTTTACGTAACACACAGCACGAATGGAGAGGAAAGATCGACGAATCCTCAGTAGGTGATAATAATAATTGTTAAGGGACACAGAACATCCAATGAATAGTTAGTTTACTGGCAATCAAAACGAATAACTTCACAAAGAAATAAGATAATTTCGAGGAAAGTAAGAACGACACTGAAAGGCTACTTAGAAATGGAGTGAGGCTTACCAATGTCCTCAGATAAACGTACAACAACTCGCAGAACCTGGTAAACATCGTCCTTAGAACGGCAAGCATTTAACGCTTCTCTGATGTACCTCGCAGCCATTTGCCTAGCAAGGGAAGGAACACGTCAGAAAACGTACAAAGTTGAGGAAATTATACAGTACATACACGTGTGTGGGTTGGAGTCTCCTTACCTGTTAAATATCACATCGCTGTTCATGTATTTCTCCATCCTAATGATTGGACTCAGCATCTCTTCTTGTGTTATTTGATCAAGTATTGAAGGATCATCTTGTTCAAGATCGCAGCCTTCTATAAGAGAATATACAGTTCAATTAGGAGGCGAATTCATGTCAAGTAAGAGACAAATTTCTTTCGCCCAGCGAAACTTCGTCGCGACAGAACGAGTAAAAACTCTCACAAAGTAGGATAAATATCGTACCATCGTCTTGATCTTCTTCAGCATCATCAATATCTTCTACTAAAAATCGTATATCTACAAAGAGAAATAAGTTTTAAGGTAGGAAAAGACGGCACAATCAAAGCCACCTCTTTACCTACCCGCCATCTTGGAAGTTGCAACAGACTTGAACTGGTCACGTGATTATTAGATTCCTCTGGTCTTGTCGCAGCGCAACAAGCAAGCTCTACCAGGGGAGGGGAGAGTTATTTGTCGATATAAAAATTGTCCCCCCCCCCCCCCCCTTTTTCGTTTATAAATAAAACTATTTTCTGTCTTCTTTTCTTTTATAGACTTTTATGTTTAGAAAGAACACACAAAGAAAAACCAATAAGAAATTAATAATTACAAACAGTAAAAAAAGAAAAATATAATTAAATATCAGCAGGACAAAAAAACAAATATTGAAAAATTAAATGTCAAATTTCATAACAAAAATCTATAAAAATGCAAAAAGTAAAGTGATTCACTTTGGTTACAAAATGACATATGAAATAAAAAATGAAAAAGCCGAACTGACTGAAAATTTACAATTTTCTGTGCTTGGGATTCCTGTGGTACTTCGCGAGCTCTCTCCAAAATACACAGCCAGTCCAACCCAGTCAGTTCAGGTTTTGCTAGTATTCAACAGCAGTTCACTACTCCGATCATGCAGATTAAAGGAGCCGTAGCACTAGTAACAGGAGCAGCTAAAGGAATTGGCTATGCCTTGAGTGTAGCTTTGCTAGAGAATGGCGCTAAATCGGTAAGCTTGTTTGTGTTCTAAACTACACTCGACTGTTCATGTAGCTAGATAGAACAGCGTATTTGATATTACTTTTAAATCGATCTTTAAACTTTGACTTCTCGATATTAATAGAGGCTGATAAACAATTTTAAAATGTATGTTAATGATTGATAAGATTCCGCTTCAAGAATTTATGAATGAACCTAAATTCAATAATGATTATAAAGCGAAATTATGTATGCATCCGGTCCTTAATTCGTGTGCTCTCTGGACTAAGAATTTCCCTCACAATTTCAGCTCTATATCAGTAAAATATGAAATCTTTATTTGTTATTTATGTATATAATCTATAATTTATCTATAGCTAATCTAGATTTCAAATGAAGAAAGACAACACAGGCATCAATTTGTGTTTATCTAATTATGCAAAATAAGTCAACTTGATCATAATAACTCAATTTACACCGCAATTTGACGTGTAATGAGTTTTTTTTCTGGTTCAATTTGTGGTCTTAAAAGGAGTTGTTGTATGCGACATAAACCTTCTGTTTATTCAATACTGTGGGTTTGCTAAACTAACCCTAATTGAATGTCTATCCATCGGTGTTTTAGTTTGCATTTACAGATTTAATACATTCAAAGAGAAAGTACCTTTTGTTTTTTCAACAAACTTTCACAACATTTTTCCGTTGTATTGTATATCAGTAAAGAAATATAGAATTTGTTTTCATCAAAAACAGTACTATTAAAAAAAAGAAGCACTGAAATATTATTTTGAAAAAAAGATGAACATTTTGATGCTAATCTGTAAATAAAACCGTGACGTGAAATATAATTGAATTGCAAAAAATAATGCTGCTTGTTTTTTTTTTGTTTTTTTTTGATAATTGGATTATAAGCGATCATTTAATGTGAATTTCGGTAAAAGTGTTTGTTTGTCGAACAATATCAAGAAAATACAACGCCAGAACGCGTATTAAAGTATATTTGGAAAATGCTGCCATTGACTAGTTGTCTAAGCGATAATGATATGTTAGAGTGAAGGCATTTGTAACCCGTGAAATAGAAATTGCTTGCTAAAGTGTAATAGTCAAATAGACACAAAAGAAAACAATGGAATTAGAGTGCTAAGGTGTATTAGTCTAATATCTATTTCACGGGTTAAATGACTTCACTCTAATGATCAAATGTGCAGTATTGATAAGCAATGAATATGTTTTCACAATAGATATGTTCCTAGTTGTAATTTATTATGCGTCATGGTCCTAGCACATTTTTAGCTTTTTAGTTATTGGCTAGGGCCAGTACCTACTATACTTGTAATTGTAATCTCTTGTAAATTCTAGGTGCAATAAAAACGTTGTTGTTGTTGTTGTTGTTGGTATTGTCATAGCACATGCATTTTTGTTCCAAAAGGTTTGCCCAAGAAGTTAGGTATTTTAAGGCGGAAAGGTAATGTGGGTAAACATCCAGATACGATTTATCGCGGAGCTTACAAGCATTACAGATTTAATTACAAAATATTGCATTCTGTCAACAAACGAAACCATTCAAATATTCATTCACTCAATTATTCGTGTTTATCGAGGTACTAATGTTGAGCTTCTTGTTACGATCTGGGTACTCCCTTTAGCAAGGCCCCCCATATGTAGAAGATCATCCAAGATCTTACTAAAACATTGTCAAGTAAATTTCTTAGAAGGATCTTGGGAAGATCTTAATTAAATATTGGCAGAAACTTGAAAGTTCATGCAAGTTCTTGCAGAGTGGGGGTTGTGCCAAGTTCTTGTAAGACCATGCCTGGATCTTGTCAGGATGTTGCGTGATCTTACATGGATCTTGGCAAGATGTTCAGCCTGGCTATACCCAGAATCCCTTTCGATATATCTTTGAATACCGTATATCGCAACCTTTTTTGAATCGTTGTATATCTAGAATTTGCGTGAGAAAGTGAAAATGTTGAAAACTGCTACAGCGAGCGCGCTCAATCATGCATGCCATTCTCTATTGTTTCTTAGACGAGGGGAAGTAGGGCAAACCGCAAAATCTTCTTAAAATGACAATAAGGCTCAAAAACCACAGATTAGTGTTAATCGGGATTAGAAAAACGGGTGAAACGACACCCAGGACTTTCTTGTCTCTTTTAGGTGGGAGGGAAACGGGTAAAGTGCTGCGTGAAGACTTGGAAACGAGGACGAACCCCTAACGAAAATACACTACTAAATCAACTCTTATAATTACACACAATGCTACTGAAGGACAACTGTCGGATAACGACGTTTATATTGAAGGCCTGGTCTTACTTATCTAGTCTCCTGCGCAAACGTTTTTAGTGTCATATATTGGGGAGGGAAAATAACCGACACTAAGAGCTCGTGCTCCTGTTGATGTTTTACTTGTTTTCAAGGTAAGACTGTTGGACATATGCAAAGACGACGGAGCAAAGGCACAGCAACAACTAGAATCAAAATATGGACCTGGATGCGCAAAGTTTGACGAATGCAATGTCACTAACAAGGAAGATCTTATAAGTAGGTATCACGTGACTATTCGGTGTCGACTATAGCTCTAGTGACGACCTAGTATGGTCGGGGGCTTTAAAGTGTGACGCGCGGTACCGTGGCCACCCAAGAAACGTTTGAGAAAGTTCTTAACCACAGAAAAAACCCTCGCTCATCTTCGCCACTTTGTATGAAATAGGTTCCCTACTTTGATAATTTGTTTATGCGCAGATCCTGTCAATCAAAAAAAAAAATTCTCGCACGCAGCTGATTGACTAACTTTCTCAAAAGTTTCTCTGGGGGACCCTAGTTCTCATTTTCTGACGCAGTTTTCTTAAATAAGTCGCAGCTGAATTGCAGTGAAATTTGAACATGTTCCAATCCAAAATAATTGCCGGTTGTTCATACGAGCAAATTTGCTGGGTCTGGATTCCGGATTCCATAATTGGGCCGGAGTCTTGATTCCAAATTTTCAATTTCCAAAGAAGGTGGATTCCGGATTCCAAGGGCAGGAACACGGATTTCCAGTGTCGTCCAGATTCCGAAGTCAATTATTTCGTTGATTCTGTATAACTGATCTGCTATTTATATAATGTGTTGCTTCTAGGGGCGTTCAAACAAGTTATTGCTGATCACGGAAAGCTAGATATCCTGTGCAACAACGCTGGAATAGTTGATGAAAAGAACTGGGAAAAGACAATTGCTATTAATTTGGTAAGAACAAGAGACACTCGCAAGTAGTGAGAACTTTATTGTACGAGAGAAAAAGACAAGATTTCGCAAGCAAGAGAGCTACAAAATAGACTACAAACGGTTGCACTCACTAAACACTTCTTTGGATAAACTCCAGCCGCTCAGATTCTGTCCCGCGCTTTGTTTAAAGTATGTCAGCCTTTGTTTAAAGTATTTCCATTGGTTCCAAATACGCTTTACATAGTACAGTTGTTCTGTACGTTTACCCCGTATTCACCTTTAAAATGCTAATATACCATTGTTTGCAGAATGCTGTTATGCAAGGGACTAATATACCTCGTATACACCTTTACTTGAGAGAGCAAGGAGTGAGAAATGCTAATATACCATTGTTTGCAGAATGCTGTGATGCAAGGGACTTATCTAGGAATAGAGATGATGAACTCGGGTGTGATTGTCAACACTGCTTCCATGGGAGGTTAGTACCGTCCTTTACTGTCATCAGCATTTTTCTCGTATCGCGAACAGTTCCAAGATGGCTTCGTTCGAGAGAGTTGTTTCCCGTGTTAATCCTCTATAAATACGTCCTTCACATCACTTTAAAGTAAAAAATTCTATGTGAACTGGACAACAAAAGCTCTCTGCTGCTGTATAAGCAATAAAAAATAATAAAAACAAAACGCAAATGCCTAAAAGTAACCGAAATCGTTACTGTCTCGAGGCGCCATTTCGTTTTGACAAACAATCCTTTGCGCGCTTCGAAGTGAGATCACCTGGTAGTACAGAACATTAAAGATCCACAGTTCCTTTCGATCGTGCAATAACCGTTCACTTTGACACGCTTTTTTAAAAAGTTGTATCTCTAAATGGAAATGTATGTCAGTACGAATTTAGATTTGGTCGTTCTCAAAGAGTGCCGCTACTTGAATTTCTATAGTGACGAGGTATTCTATAATTGCTCCCGAATTTAAATGCACACAAAGTTTAGGTATATCTGTGTTGCAGGTCTAGCACCAATGAGTCTATCTCCCGCTTATTGTGCATCTAAACATGGAGTTGTTGGCTTTACAAGGAGTATTGCTCCGGTAGGTGGATAATGAAGATATTTCAAGGGGGAGGGGTAATGTGAATGAAGGGAGGGAGGGAGGAAGGACGAGAATTTAAGGAAGGAGGGAGGACAAGAAAGGAAGGAGGGTTGAAGGATGGAGGAAGGACGAGAATTTAAGGAAGGAGGGAGGACGAGAAAGGAAGGAGGGTTGAAGGGAAGTGAGGAAGGAAGGTAAGAAGGAGGAAGGTTAGATGAAGGGAGGGAGACATTATTCAAACTAAATAATTTTTTCGCAGGTCGCCATGAAGAAAAAGTCAGTTCGAGTTAACTGTCTTTGTCCTGCCTTTGTTGATACACCACTACTTGTCAAACAAAAAGCTGATACCCCTAGTGCCGTTGCTCTTATCAACCACATAGGAACAGTAACGTGAGTATTGGTTAATAATAATAATAATAATAAATCTTTAATGGGTATCAAATAAAGCAGAGCTTTTTTCCAATCTGGCCCATAGTACGGTACTGTACAGTACATTGGACAGTACTGTAGTCAAACTAGCTCTAATTAATTAAGGCCCGTTTCCACTACATCTCTTGTAATTATTGATAAGGTTATTTATTTATGTATGTATGTATTTAAAAATTAATCAAATATTATATATATATTTATTTTTTATCTATTTACGCTTATCAAGCACCATGCCAAGACCAGAATGAATGCTTGTTTTGTGATAGTAACAAATCAATCTTACACTTGTTATCATGCAACAAATATTGCAATAGCAAGCTCGTGAATTGATGCTCACATTTTAATTTTTGTTAGTTCGAATTATTTAGAAAACCATTCTGATTTCAATACATTAGGCTTAATGCTTGTTGCTTTAGCTACGACGTTTTTTAAAATAAGTGTATTTTTAAATTAAATCCCGTGTTCGGTTGGCATTTTAGTAAAACATGTTTTATGGTTGATGAATCATTTTTATCGATAATTGTACTGTTTGTTTCAGAGCTGAATTCGTAGCTAAAGGACTGATCGACGTGGTTACAGATGATAGTAAAAATGGCGAGGCACTGTCGATTACTGCACCGGATAAGATGGTCTACTATAAATTCGCAATTGCTGGATTTTAATGATACAAACCATTAAGGCGATCTTACACTGCAATCTTTTTCAGCAATATCCCCCTTCACAGTAATTTCCTGCGCCATGTTGAAAGGTAGCCGGGCCTTTGCATCTAAGCGAGACGAACGTTGAGCAAGGTCTCTCAGATGACTGCAGGCTCAACGTTCGTCTCGCTTCGACGCAAAGGCCCGGCTACCTTTCAAGATGTCGCAGGGAGCTATTGCACTATTTTGCACAGCGTAACAGTGCTTTGAATATTCATAAACACACTGCAAAAACGACTGAGAAGTGGTTGATCAAATAGCCACTATACTCAGTCGTTTTTTGCAACTGTGGATGGATCCATATTTACTCAGTTAATTGAGACGTTTTTTAGTGTGTCTTTCTCGGTCATTTGACTTGTATTTTTCAGTGGTATGCACTCACTAATTGTATTCAAGAACTACACAGTGTGCAAGGACATAAATAAACATGCATCTACAAATTGTTATTTCAAATTCGTTGTCTGATTCTTTGTTTTGCAGGGCCCCTCTGGATACCAGCCTAGTTGCTGAATGGGCCACCCTGCCTAAATAAAGTTGACTTACTTACTTACCATTCTACCACGTATGTTCTTGTTCCATTGGCCTTTTTTGGAAAAAGGCCTGGGAACGACGTTGATATCTACAATAATCATAGCCTGTGTAGCCAGGCGTTTGTTGTTGGGGTGGGAAGACTGGAATGGAGAGAGAAAGGAAAAGAACTCTCCTTCTTTCCACTCTCCAGTCTAACTTCCCCCAACAAGGAACGCCACATATATGCATGGCAACCTCGTTTCCATGGACGTTTTACCGTAAAAATACCCTGAGGACGAGGTTGTATATATATTGCTATGATACCTCCTGTAAGGACGAAGGGTTACTGCAGGAGCAATGCAAAGAGAAAACTGCTGTTCCCTGCTTTCCCACTGTAACAATCCATATTTAGAAGTCCGCACTTTTTCCGCGCACTGCAAAACAGCCAATGCCTTACGCGGGAACCCAAAAGAAACGAGTAGGTGTTCGATCCATTCTCGGTGTATACCAGTACTTCGTTACCAAAAAGGTATTTTCGCCGCTACTTGTAAGTGGATCCGCACCTAGACCATCTACGTAATCTGCGTATCGGAGAATGAATGTGGTCTGGGTACGAGTAGTCGCTGAATAAAAGTTTAATTATTTCGATCATTCTCGTACCCAGAGCCCTCTCCGTTTAACGATCTGTAGGGTCTGGCAATGAAAGTGCGAATGGCAATGGAAGTTCGATATCAAGTTTTGGCCGAGAAAGAATTTAGGGTGAAGACATTTGCGGCTTTCCTTAGAGTCGTTAAAAATAGGTCCGGCCGCTATTGTTTCCTCGTGACTTTAAAGTAAAGTAATGTTTTGTAATCGAGAAAATTTACCCCACCCAATTATGTCTGGTTCCAAACAAGCAAGGATGTATTCGAATGGAAAAAATAAAATTTTATTCATGTTTTATAATCATTATTTTAATTGGTTCGGCATAGTTTCTTTTTCAATTGTGTATGTTATAAATTTCGGAGGATAGAGTGTATTATAGTTTTGGCATAAAATATTTTTTGTAGTCGATGCCGTTTTGTTTAGTTACTCGCATTACTGCCCCATTCTTTGTTTCGTCCTCGATCAGTTGCATGACACCAGTCGCTACCAGCTCAGGACTAAAATAAACAAATAAATAAATCCCTTTTTAACTTCTCAATGTATTTGATGTGCTTTTGGTTGTCAAATTGATTTATGTTAGGGCCTGGGATTCAGCTCATGGGAAAATAGTTCCTAGGTTTTGAGCCAATCATAGAGCGCGTTATATTTGTGGTATATTGCAAAATCAATAGCGAAGCGCATGAATGCTAAAAATGCTAAAAATAGCTCGGACAGTTTTGAGCAATATATGAACCGATCTTCTGCTGAAATTAGAATAACAAAGTGATTAAACAAAGATTTGCTTCGATCGGCATTGAAAATAGTCTGCTGAAAGTTAAATAAAAGTTTGTGAGTCCGAGTTAGGCTTTTGTCTCCATTTTTGTGACGTCATTCATGCGCTGCGCTATTACTTGATACATACCTTAGGAGTCCAAATTTGGTAATATACTGATAGGTCAATGTGTTAACTGAAAAAGATTCATCGAATCCACCAGCTTGTATCATATCCGTGTTGGTATATGAAGGGCAAATACAGTTGATACGGATACCATCGCTTTTTAACAGACCCTGGAAAAGAGGAACGAAAACTGATGATCAGGGAGGAGGGCAACAATCCCGGGTAGGCACTTTCAGCGCTCCTTTTAACGTTCCTAAGCGTATTTACAAATTTATAAATTCGTATTTACATTTATAAACTATATATATACTATGGAAGTTGATGGCTTTTTCCATAGATACGATGATTCTCTGTAAGTGTCATATGTTTACTTGGCATTTTTAATAAAAAATAAGCTTAGCTGCCAAGAACATCGCACAGTCTTGCCTGACCTTACTTTACCTGGGTTGAAAACAGCAAGGCTTTAAATAAGAGTACATTTTCAAAATTGACTGCCGGTCTCCCCTACATGTACATCTAGGAAATCACCCCGGGTTTGACAATACATTTGCAATTGAAAAAAAGTTGATCACTTTGTTAGTTTGAGGGCAATGCAATCTCCTTGAAATTTTATAGTTTTACGATCATTGGTAACACGAAATTAACAGTGAAATCTTTTGTCGAATAAATCCAATGTTTAATAGCGTCACACTGGTGTGTGGAAGGTCTTTACCTCAAGGCTCCTAGTAAGACCAACGACTGCATGTTTGGTTGCTGCATACAGGGGTTGATCAACTGCTGGCAAGATACCTACATAACCAAGACAATGTTAATAATAATAACTAGACGCCATCTGGTTGATCACTCGGGCTTCAAATGAGACATGATATCATTGTTGCTAGGAACGCCTGGGACCTGATCCTCCAATTTGAGGACCAAGACGACGAAAAAAAAGAACCGTTTGCATTTTTAGACTCGGGCTTTTCCGTACACGTAAGCCCGAGTAATAATGATAATGGTGATGGTCATGATGATGAGAATGAGAATGGCTACTGTATTCTCTTCTTGCACAAATTAATGCCTTCTGGTTTTTTTTGGGGGGGGGGGGGGGGGGCGGGGGAGGGAGTAGCTATCAGTTGTAAATCAAATCAAACCAATTGTAATTCAAATCACACAAATTTGAATTACAATAGCTACCCCCCAAAAACAGAAGGCATTATGGTTATGTGAAAGGAGAGAATACCTGTTTTGTTGTCGCGGACAAAGCTATAGCCCACACTCTGAAGCCCGCAAGAGATGACGGTAATTTTGTATTTGTATCATGATCTACCACTGCAACAACTCATTATGGTCATACAACACAAACACGTACAACCAAAATATACTATGAATACATCGATAATGAGAGAAGAAATACCGACATCCTTTGTAGGCTACAAAGTGATATGGCTGTAGCTTTGATTGCAACAATAATATTTATTGAAATATGTGTATACTGACGTCATATACCTGCAATAGATGCTACATTGATAATGGTTCCGCCATGGCCAATACCACGTGATGTACCCAGGTACTTGATACCAAGTTTAGTACCCACAACCACACTTTTCTACATAAAGAAATTATTTGTGTAATGAATAATGTTTTATGACGCAAAACCCATTTACTTACGGTTTTGCATCACCTTGTTTTATAAATTTAAAAATATACAAATATTATTAAAACATTCATGAATAATTAATGAGACATTTTCAAAAAACAAATCATGACCATGACGAGTGTTGTAAATCTTCTTAAAAAACTCATTAATAATTCATGAGCTATTAGTCCAATCGGGGCATTCCAATTTGGTCACATGCATGACCTTTATACCCCATAAAACACTGCCATAGGTACATTATATAAAAACACATGACTTTGTGTCTTTATGATAAAGGTACGTGTGTCTTTATGATAAAGGTACGTGTGTCTTTATGATAAAGGTACGTGTGTCTCTATGTACCTATGACACTTGTAAAGGTCTCAGTTTTAATCTCTCATCATTGACCTTTACTAGAGGCATCACCCGAAACTATGCTATCAATCTCCTACTATATTATACACGACCTTTCTCAAATGTGGGATGCCAAATGTGGTGCTTAATGGTGCATGGTGTGATATGAGCATGCGCAGTGTACCTTGCAAATAAAGTTTGTCTCCAAATTGGACATTTCTTCAAGAAACTTTTATAATTTAGTTTTGAATAAGTGTTCGAGTTTTTTAAGCTATATAAAAAAACTCGCAGCACGTGTTTTATCAAGGATCAAAAACACTGCTGCTCGTTTTTTATATACTACAGAAACCACTAGTGTTGTATATCCTAATTTGCATAAGTTTTAACTGGTAATTTTACTGCAAAATTTATTTTAATCTTGAAAATTTTGGTATAATATGAAAGAGCTAACCTAGACATTTTTTAAGTCGTTTACAACATTCGCGTCCGTGTTGTAAACATTACATATATTAATAATTAATAATAATTTATTATTTATATAGCCCTATTTACAAGAAAAGATCAATAGGACAATTTCAATTACAGACAATTATTAAATAAAAACTTGTTCTTACTATTGTTTAAATTTATCTGAACTGCCCCCTGAAAGGCTTAGTTGATACGAATAATTGAGGACAAGGTGCTGCCTTTGTAATTGCATCTGCAAATGGTTAGACCAAGCTAGTACTCTTGGATAATGACATTGAACCAGAGGTCCCATCTAGTTTCTAACCATGTAGTAAGAACCACTGAGGATGTCAACATGGTCATCAATGCCTGGGCTTGTCTGAATAACTGGGTAATTCTAAAATCACTAACCATATCTGTTCCCTTTGACAGTTTACCTTTTACGGTCCTTTTCAGGTTCTTGCTCTATAATTGTCTGACAGGCTTTGACAATTCTCTTAATTTATGCGTACCTTTTAGGGGTCATTCGTGAAATCGACCACATGTACAGATCTCTCCTACCACTTGGATAAAGGAAGTTAGCCCCAAACCCTCCATCCCTCTGGAGCCCTGGAGTGAGCCCTCTACACTATCAACAGGGGGAAGGTGGGACAACAGGAGGGGGAAGGGGGACAACAGGGGGAGGGAGTGTCATATTTCAGCAGTGCAAAAATGATTTTGTCATTGCTAGTTGTGCGAACAACTTTGTCAAAGATTGTAAGGTTGCCATGCAGTTACTTACTACATTGATATCAATCATCTTCTCCCACATCTCATCATCCAGGTCTTTCTTTAGGATAATACCAGCATTATTACAGACAATGTCAATGTGTCCATATTGAGAATGAGCCATCTTGAAGGCACCTACAATTAAAAAATTGGATTTATTTAAATCTAAAAACAATAGTTGCATGGTTTGTAAGTTGGATTAGATAATAACATAATCAATGGTAAACATTAAATGCATACATGCTCAGTATTTCCAATAAGTATACCAATACATTTACATGTATCTATGTAAATTTACATGTATCTATGTAAATTTGTAATTTAGTATGTAAGCCCCTAGATGAGCTCTGCTCTTGGGCAAACATATTGTAAAAAAATACGTTTAAATAAAAAAAAAAAAATACATTTACCTCTTAATTTAGACTAAAAAATAGAACTTAATAAAATAAATTTAGATTTAGGGTTTTTAGTGCTCCCATAAAATAAAACATAAAATGGGATATTTTCAAAGGATAAGAATGACAGGAGAGCAAGGCTTGCTGGCAAGTGCTATTTTCCTATACATGCAAATTAATCCTTAGAAAATATTCTATTTTCATGTTCTCTACCATTTTTTATATTTTCTTTTGCTAATATGTCAACATGCTCTTTCCATTTTCTGGACATCATTTTGGCACAGTTGATGGATATAAGTTAGGTTGGGTCATGTGACCTCTAGATCTAGCTGCAACACCAAAGGGCCTATCACTCCAAAAATATCAAATATTATGTCATTCATCAACGCTATGTTTTCCTTAAAATTATAACTGAATTAGCAGCAGCAGCTATAGTTTATATCCAAATTACCTTCAAATTGGTCCTTGTTTGTTACATCACAATGAACAAATAGAGCTTTCTTCTCACCAAAGGTATTTTGGAAGTCAGTAGTTTGTTCTTGTCCTTTGTGCTTATTTACATCCAGCATACAAACCTAGACATATAATGATTCATAGATAGAAGAAATATAGACTGTGTCAAAATATGACATCTAAATTATTTGATTAATGCACTTACAATGACTTGCCCCAACAGGGGGAGTGCGGGCAAAATTAGGCTATTAAACATAAACTTTGCCCGTACCTGGGGTTGCTCAATGTTTTTTGACAATTTCATCACAATATTCTGCGTCCACAACAGTAATCACAGGTAGCCCAAGCTTTGTATTTGAGTTTTTTGAATTTTTTTAATTGAGGAGAGGGTAAGTTATGAAAAACTCGTTACAAACGACACACAAATACATTCTATGTAAGAAATGGAAGTTTTATTTAAGTATTTCTCTAAAAAAAAAAAAAAAAACTCAAATACAAAGCTTGGGCTACCTGTGCAGTAATTAGAAACCATATGCATTCTGATTGGTCAAGGCGCATGTTTTATGAGAGCACACAGCACGGGCGAGAAAGGTTTAGGGAGAAAGTTCCACAATATTTGTGCAAGTTAGAATCAAAATGCCCCTGTCTCCCCTTCCTGTAAATAATTACTAGTAATGGCCGTCCTTAATTATATAACTAAATGCCTATAAATTAAGCCTGAGATGAGATGGATTGAGAATTTTTATACTATAGTGCTTCCAATAAAACCATAAGGCTTTTAATAAACGTGAAAAATATGCTGTTAAAAGCAAAGTAGGACCTCAAAACTAAGTGAGATATATAACTTTATATGTGCAGACAAGTTACAGTCGATATTTCGATTACCCTGCAAAAACTATTCAATATATGTCGAGAAACCGAAATAAACTATCGTGATTCAATAGTAAACTGATTCAATGATACATTTTCTGTTAGAGAAAGCTGAGTTGATCAAAAAATCGAATTCGATCATAGAGAGATCAAAGTCTGAACTCATAAGTTATATATTCCCGATATATTGCTCGAATGTTCGTGTGTTTATTTTTGTACATTTTAATCAAATTGCTACAATAAACTTACATTTGCTCCTCTGGTTAGCAATGCTTTGCATATTTCTTTGCCTATTCCTTGTGCTCCTCCAGTAACTAAAGCAACTTTGCCTGCTATATTCATGATTTTTCAAAACAAACAATGACTGAGGTTTGTTTGAATAGAATTTCGACACGAACACAGGAAGCCCAATACCGGTTTATGTATTACTATTACTCGATGACCTGTGCTAAATAATTTTTTTTTTATGAAAATATGATAAAGTTGGCAACGATGCGATGTCGTCAACTAAAACATGAATTCCAAAAAATATGATAATGAAGTGGCGGCTTGTTCATTATGGAGATATGTTATAGAATTACCCAAGGGGGATCATTGTTATATTGGTAAATTATCTTCCCTGTTTTCTCGCTCTCTTATTGGACGTTTCGGGGTCACGTGTCAGGAGCTAAAATCAATTGTTATATACCAATTTTCAAAGTTCATTTTCTCGCACTTTGATTGGGCAAGAGGGTATCACGTGAACGTGAACAAATTTGGATGTTCCGCGGCAACGACTCTCAGCGGGCAACAATATGTTATTGACCGGGAATAACAAAACCGGAAGTCAATTACCGGAAGTCGATTGAGTAAAAAGCGGGAAAATCCCAGCACAAGGCACGCGTTTCAAAATCGTTGAACCAGAAAGACAACAAGGAGGAAAGTAAGAGATTTGCAAGCAGAACAGAGGAAGATATTGAAAAGTTGTTGGACAAAAAAGAGTCTAAATCCACTAAGAACTCTTTCAAACTAGCCGTGAAAATTCTAAGACATTTTTGCTTAGGAAAAGGAGTTTCTGCCGACTTCGAAGAGCTAATCAAACCTGAATTAAACTAGCTTGTTAAAACAGTTCTACGCAAGTGCAAGAAAGCGAGATGGCTTGTTTTTTCTTTGACAGTTGGCTGATATAACAAAACACTTATAGACTGAAACCTCTAGAAACAGTATGTTTTGTGGACCCTCGAAAATTATATTCATATAACTGGCATACTTTGCAGGCTTCAGAGTGTGGACTGTAGCATCCCTGGTACTTTTTCTCCTCTCTCTCTTTCCCAAATGGTCAAACGATGTCATAACATTTTAATTGGTTTTAATAATATGTTAATATTTTGATGGTATCACTGATACCCGGGGGGGTCTCCCTTTATCTAAGTGGTAGGGGTGATCGGCGTACCTTTTAGGGTTAAGATATATCCTGTGCGTACCTTTTAGGGTCCATTTAGAGTTTTGGCTCAAAAATCTGCAGTTGTAAGGGTCGTTTTTGCTCTGCTTTATTTGTATCTGTGCGTACCTTTTAGGGGTCATTTTCAAAGTCTCCGCCGATCACCCCTACCACTTGGACAAAGGGAGTAACCCCCCCCCCCCCCCCCCCCCTCTCCCTGGACTGATACTCATCTACCCTTCTCTTAACAAACTGATCCACGACAATATGACGTTTAAGCTGGTTTTAATACCATGTTAATATTTGTTATTCATTCTATGGTAAATACACAGAAAAGGTTGGCGGAGTGAATGTTGCTATGGTAATTACAAACTAGACACTATGACTTTGAGAGTGAGAGCGCTTTGTGTTCCCATGGCAGCATTAATGGTGAATATCCCATTCTTGATACTGTAATACTCGTGATGCTGTTCAGCTTTCTTTAGACTACTTGTCTTTTCTTCACTATCTTTGTTCAGATTTTCTAGGTAAGCTTCATTAACCACAGTGTTCTTCTCGATCTATAAAATGTTATTGAAATAAAGTTATTGTGAGTTGCACGATCGAAATCAGTGTGGTTACGCATACAAAACATGAGTGTGTTTTTCTGCTTTGCTAAGCACAGATTAATAAATTATCTATTTCATAATAAATCGTAATACGCAGAAGAAACGTAATCGTCAATTTTAAATTATAAGCTGTTTTTACATAAATGGAGCTGGCATTGTATAGAAAATTCGTTTTCTGCTACATAAGTGGCATAAATAATAAATGTTTAAGAATCACAGTCTCTTCAGTGATCGACCTCTCCCACTACAGCGTCTGATATATTCTTTTGAATTTGCTATAACAGATCGCGTTAATTTAAGGAATGTACACATCAATCAATTGAACAGTTCAAAATTCTACAAGCTGTAGTCAAATTCTGAAGATAATAATTATTACACGCAATAAGTGGACGTACGCAGTGACGTAATTTGTTATGGTTTATTGTAATATTGTTATAAGAAGATAGAAAATAACAAAATATATTGTGTAAAATCGGACTCCGTGCAAAATCAGTATTCACATAAATTAGATCTGTTAGATTATCTGTGTTTTTTGTAAGCGAACTCCTTACATTACTATTATGATTCTTTGATAATGGAGCGTGATGGCTCCGAAACGTCAGAACAAGAATATCTGATATCCTTATTCAGTCTCTTTTTACTATTTTATGGGTCTCAAAATCGTTACTCAATAAGATTGTGAAATGGTTGGCAAGTTAGCATTACAATACCAACACTAAACACTAACCACCGCTTCTCTCACCTATCAAGGTTTGATCAGCGAGAACCGTGAAATGATGGTCTGTCACTATACATACTAGCCTACTCCGCAGGCTACTCCTTTTTCTCCATTGGGATTCCTGTGGGATTTCCGAGGGTAGGAAGATTGGGGCCGAGAGTTTTTTTCCTTTTCACCACAGGAATCCCGATGAAAAGAGATATGTCTGTGATGTGTATAGACGACTAACCATACAATTGAATGAGATATCTTCAAAGTAACCAAACTGAGGCACTCTCCACATGATGATCAGGAAACTCTTGCCGTTACTTGATGCAATGGAATACGCTAGAGCACCCTCCGTACCTTCGTTACCATCTGTTTGTAAACATATACATATCTATTTATCTATTTGAGTAGCTTCACTGACATTCTGTCTTGTCAAACTGTACTCACCCCTAAGGCACTGACCTGCTGTCTTGTCAAACTGTACTCACCCCACATCCCTAAGGTACTGACCTTCTGTCTTGTCAAACTGTACTCACCCCTCACCCCTAAGGTACTGACCTTCTGTCTTGTCAAACTGTATTCACCCCTCACCCCTAAGGTACTGACCTCCTGTCTTGTCAAACTGTACTCACCCCTCACCCCTAAGGTACTGACCTTCTGTCTTGTCAAACTGTACTCACCCTTCACCCCTAAGGTACTAACCTCCTGTCTTGTCAAATTGTACTCACCCCTCACCCCTAAGGTACTGACCTCCTGTCTTGTCAAACTGTACTCACCCCTCACCCCTAAGGTACTGACCTCCTGTCTTGTCAAACTGTATTCACCCCTCACCCCTAAGGTACTGACCTCCTGTCTTGTCAAACTGTACTCACCCCTCACCCCTAAGGTACTGACCTTCTGTCTTGTCAAACTGTATTCACCCCTCACCCCTAAGGTACTGACCTCCTGTCTTGTCAAACTGTACTCACCCCTCACCCCTAAGGTACTGACCTTCTGTCTTGTCAAACTGTACTCACCCCTCACCCCTAAGGTACTAACCTCCTGTCTTGTCAAATTGTACTCACCCCTCACCCCTAAGGTACTGACCCCCTGTCTTGTCAAACTGTACTCACCCCTCACCCCTAAGGTACTGACCTCCTGTCTTGTCAAACTGTATTCACCCCTCACCCCTAAGGTACTGACCTTCTGTCTTGTCAAACTGTACTCACCCCTCACCCCTAAGGTACTGACCTCCTGTCTTGTCAAACTGTATTCACCCCTCACTCCTAAGGTACTGACCTCCTGTCTTGTCAAACTGTACTCACCCCTCACCCCTTAGGTACTGACCTCCTGTCTTGTCAAACTGTACTCACCCCTCACCCCTTAGGTACTGACCTCCTGTCTTGTCAAACTGTACTCACCCCTCACCCCTTAGGTACTGACCTGCTGTCTTGTCAAACTGTACTCACCCCTCAACCCTTAGGTACTGACCTCCTGTCTTGTCAAACTGTACTCACCCCTCACCCCTTAGGTACTGACCTCCTGTCTTGTCAAACTGTACTCACCCCTCACCCCTTAGGTACTGACCTGCTGTCTTGTCAAACTGTACTCACCCCTCACCCCTAAGGTACTGACCTCCTGTCTTGTCAAACTGTACTCACCCCTCACCCCTTAGGTACTGACCTCCTGTCTTGTCAAACTGTACTCACCCCTCACCCCTAAGGTACTGACCTCCTGTCTTGTCAAACTGTACTCACCCCTCACCCCTTAGGTACTGACCTCCTGTCTTGTCAAACTGTATTCACCCCTCACTCCTAAGGTACTGACCTCCTGTCTTGTCAAACTGTACTCACCCCTCACCCCTTAGGTACTGACCTCCTGTCTTGTCAAACTGTACTCACCCCTCACCCCTTAGGTACTGACCTCCTGTCTTGTCAAACTGTACTCACCCCTCACCCCTTAGGTACTGACCTGCTGTCTTGTCAAACTGTACTCACCCCTCACCCCTTTGGTACTGACCTCCTGTCTTGTCAAACTGTACTCACCCCTCACCCCTTAGGTACTGACCTCCTGTCTTGTCAAACTGTACTCACCCCTCACCCCTTAGGTACTGACCTGCTGTCTTGTCAAACTGTACTCACCCCTCACCCCTAAGGTACTGACCTCCTGTCTTGTCAAACTGTACTCACCCCTCACCCCTTAGGTACTGACCTCCTGTCTTGTCAAACTGTACTCACCCCTCACCCCTAAGGTACTGACCTCCTGTCTTGTCAAACTGTACTCACCCCTCACCCCTTAGGTACTGACCTCCTGTCTTGTCAAACTGTACTCAACCCTCACTCCTTAGGTACTGACCTCCTGTCTTGTCAAACTGTACTCACCCCTCACCCCTAAGGTACTGACCTCCTGTCTTGTCAAACTGTACTCACCCCTCACCCCTAAGGTACTGACCTCCTGTCTTGTCAAACTGTACTCACCCCTCACCCCTAAGGTACTGACCTCCTGTCTTGTCAAACTGTACTCACCCCTCACCCCTAAGGTACTGACCTGTTGTCTTGTCAAACTGTACTCACCCCTCACCCCTAAGGTACTGACCTGCTGTCTTTTCAAACTGTACTCACCCCTCACCCCTTAGGTACTGACCTTCTGTCTTTTCAAACTATACTCACCCCTCACCCCTTAGGTACTGACCTTCTGTCTTGTCAAAATGTACTCACCCCTCACCCCTAAGGTACTGACCTGCTGTCTTGTCAAACTGTACTCACCCCTCACCCCTTAGGTACTGACCTGCTGTTTTATCAAACTGTATTTCTGTTATATCTTCGCCCTGTTTGATGACCGGTGGGGGTAGTACTGAGGCATGACCATGTAGCGAGTACCATTGAGGGATCTTTAGTTCGCTATTGCTGAGAAGGTTTCTTATATGAATCTTTAAGGATGTTTCTTTCTGGATGCTTTTCCATACTGATGCCACTACTTTACCAACGCTTAGCATTGCAGCTGTGTATGGCTCTCTTCGGTCACCTGGAGAAAAACACCTGTGGTTATAGCATCAGTTCTTTTTCAATTTATCGGGACCAATAAGGCGGCTCCATACATTCTTACAAACATCAAAATGAAACATCAAAATGAAACTTTCGTATCTTTACAATGAAAATACGTTTTGACTTGTAAGCACAATTTTGCTTGCTCTTTCCGATACATGTATTTTGGTTCTGAGTAAACAATAGTTTAATCGCGTTACGTGATCAAAAGTGAAAACAATATATACTAACAATTGACCTACCAGAAACATCAGTATTATTTTGAGGGCTGTAATCGTATTCAATGGCAGCGTACGAACACACAGGCAAAAGAATCGCACTATTAACAATAGCAAGAAAATACATTAGAGGCGAGACAAATGCTGAGCGAATAAATACCACTTACCAAAGAATAAAGAAGTAAACAACAGCCTTCATGTTGGAGGTATCAACCACGTTACTGCTAGAATGAAAATATATTTGATAGGAAAATGGATAAATTGGTCTTTCTGATTGTGCTTTTGTTTTCCTGTCTATTTTTGTTGTGGATTTGCCATGCATGTTATTTTTACAAGCAAGCAAGCAAGCCAGCAAGCCAGCAAGCCAGCAAGCCAGCAAGCCAGCAAGCCAGCAAGCCAGCAAGCCAGCAAGCCAGCAAGCCAGCAAGCCAGCAAGCCAGCAAGCCAGCAAGCCAGCAAGCCAGCAAGCTAATGTAGTAACAATAAAAGTAAGTGAATATATATTTCTTTTGGTAACTTAGCAAGTTAGCAAGTAAGTACGTTCACAAGTATAGTAGTATAAAACAATGTAAAAGTGAATCAACGCTTCTTAAAGGCCCAGTATCGACCGGGATGCTTTGCGGCCGTTTGTTTTTGTTTTGAAATAGCGTTATTGTTAAATGGCGCTCTCTAATTGGCCAAAAACCGTGTGAGTTCAAAGTCCATGGCCGTACGGAGATGCGAAAAATATCACATATCAACATACATGAAAGTAGCGAACTCTTTCGACGAACCTTTGAGCTTTTGAGTGTTTCTGAATATCCTTAAATGCATCCCTGAGAAGAAAACTATCGTGTAATAGTATGCGGTGAATATAATAAAGGATTGGGCATGGTATGTTATGTGTATTTCTGTTGTCAGTATTATCAAAGTAACGATATTGATCAACTCGATTTGTCCGCTTTGTTATTATTAAGAATCGTTGTAGTAAAAATATGTTTAAGAAAGTTGAGCTCCAAATATAAAGTTAATAAGTATTTTTAATGTCCATAGTATATTATCGTCTCGTCTGAGCAGCTCTATGGCATATTTTAACTGCTAGTCCGTGGATCGGAATGAGATGCCTGCGAAGCGGCCGAGTTGATTGTAATCTACTCAAACATCAAAGCTTGTTATACATCTATTTACGGAAAATATACAAAATATTGCGGCACAGATGTTGTAAAATACATAGAGAACTTAAATACAGTGAAATGTTTTGAGATACTAGCAGGATTACTTAGGATTATTTGGATTGAGAAGGCATTATGAACTTTGATAATTTCGTGATACACGAAATTAGGTCGAGGCACGCAAAGCATCCCGGTCGATACTGGGCCTTTAAAAAAAAAGAATAAAAAAGACATAACAATGGGACGAAGACTAAGAAAAAATCTGAGCGCATGAAGGTAATTTTGATTCCAAAATATATTTTTTTTCTGTAAAATTACATTATTTGAATCTGATGATAGTTTCAGTAACAACAAAACATAGTTGACTATTTCAGTACTCTTTTCTTATCAAGTTACAACAATAAAGATAAAAAAAGTCTTACCCACTGGTCTTACCACTCAGTAAAGCTATGCGACTCGTTCAGTGTCAACGTCCAACTGATAGTTAGCTGATCTACCTTATACACCTGTATATGGTGTAACGGTGGTTCTGACTTCATTTACCATCTCATAAGATATTGATCATCTTCATCCAAGCGATGAGCTACTGGTAGTTAACCGATATACCTTGTACACCTGTACATGGTCTAACGGTGGTTTGACTTCATTTACCGTCTCATAAAATATTGAGATAATGGTTACGACCCACTTATTGAAACGTTGCCATTGTTGCCAACTAAGGTTGATCGATCACAACCGTGAAAGGTCTATTGTTTGCTAAGATTTTTTTTTTTTAAACTTTTATACAGTGACCCAGCCTACATGATGAAGGAGCCGGTCCGTTTTTCACACGGCTAACAACCATGTAACAAAAATTAGTAAAAAAAAATTAGTAATCTTGAGAATGTTAATGTCAAGTGAAATAAAAAGTTTGTACAATATTTTCATATACTTTATTTTGATATTGAAGTGACAAAGGTGTTTGTAAACCTGTTTATTATATTGTGAAGGTGGTTGATTCAAGAAATCTTGTCAATAAAATTGGTTATATACTAAAAGGTTATTGATTATCACCCACGAGTATCAATAACATATCTTCTCAATCTTCATAATTAGCAAGCTTATAATAGACTTAAGTTGACCGGTAATTTGCTCTTTAAAACTGTCTCCTTTTTTTAAATCCATTTATAGACTGAATGCTAATATGGCTGCCACTTCATTCATCATATTTTTTTTAATCCATGCATGTTTTATATTTGATGACTACAAGAAAATCATATATTAGAATGACATCAACAAAAGTAAAATGTTTGAGACAAAAATGTTAAATTCTTGAGAAGTTATGAGAATTTCAAAAGTGTGAAAAACGCCACAGCGAGGCTAGCAAGAAAATAATTAACACATACAAATCCCTGCAATTTTGATTCCAAACAGTTTTACTTGAAATATATCTATATCACTATTGTTTTGCAAAGCCATTGCATTTAATGAACACGTGCTGTGAACGGGTAACTTGAATTTAAAAATGTAATTCTTTGTTTTGACTACAGGTCGCTTTGTTAGAACTAAACGAATAAACAGGATCAATACTTTATTTACACTATGGAACGAATTTTAAGGAAACAGTAGACTTAAAAATGTACGATAACTATAGCTAGTTTGCGTCGAAGTTCCTAATTGTCCTCAAGAAACAATTGGATCGAGTAATAATGTGATACCTTGTTTCTATTTCATGGTTTTAGTGTTTTCGCTCGAGTGCAGGCTGCGTCAAAGGAAAGAATTGGAGTAAAATCCGGTACGATAACTAGTAATTATTAAACTAGTATAGTGTGGACTGCGTCGATGTTAAACCGTATAGTATGGACTGCGTCGATGTTAAACTAGCATGAACTGCGTCAATGTTTTCAAGAAAACAATAGTGAAACGTTTTAAAACTAATAAAGCTAATGGCTTAACTGGTGTAAACTGTGGCGATGTTTGTAAGGAAATGATTTATAAATGTACGCTAAGGTTTTAGTTAGTTTATTTCAGTACATTTATGTACACATATTTATATAGTTTTAGTTTTATTGTGTTTATTATGTTGCTTTTCAATCAAGTTTTTCAAAGTGAGAACTCTTCAACTTGTTGAAAACGATATTTACAAAAAGCTTTTCATTAATGTTTAATATCAGCGGTACCCTTTACTAAACAAATCAATTTAAACACCTTGAAATGTTCTTTTTAATAATTAAACTGAAAAACTTGAAATATTGCCATTGTTTACTCATTCTAGTCAAAATATGTGCTCTGGCAGATTAACCAATCACATTTAAGAACACAATGACGTCACAGAAAGCTAGCCAATTATATTGCACAAAGATGGACCGTTAGACGTTCTAGTAATTTGATTGGTTCATTGTTGGTGTTCTGGTAACAAATTTACACAACACAAAAGCGATGTAACAAACCAAAGTGTTGTGACCTTCAGGGGCCAAGCTGCTATTCCGGTTCCAAAACTTCAAAAACAAGCAAACTCCATCGAATTTGTAAAAACGTACAATATGAAAGTAACCACTGTTCTTGGTTTAGCATGGTAGGTCATAATTATAGAAACTTTTGATAATTTTTGGTGTTTTTCCCTCTGTGTGCCAACATGGCCGTGCTTTATCTTACCATTCTCATTACATAGACCAAACGCCAATATGGCCGCCACTTCATATCTTATTTTTTTAATTCATATTTTAATTGACCATTACATCAAAATTATAGATTAGAATGACATCAACAAAGGTAAAAGTTTTGAGACAAAAATATTAAATTGAAAAACTATGATATGAGAATTTCAAAAGTGTGAAAAACACCACAACGAGGCTAGCAAAATTTAAATTCCAAATATCTTCGCTTGAATTATACTAAAAGCAAAAAAACTAGTTTTGCTCATCGTTATATTTTTCGTTTCTTTATTAAAGTTTGCAGTTTTCTATTGCCGTTCTTTTCAAAATTCTTGAATACAAGTTTTAATGATAAAACCGCCTGTTTTACAATGGTTTGCTCATCTTTATTATGTGTTTCTGTAGGCTGGTAGCTTTCTATTCTCGTTCGTTTTCAACATTCTTTAACACTTGATGATAAAACCGCCTGTTTTGCTTTTGCTCATCTTTATTTTGTGTTTCTCCAGGTTGGTAGTTTTCTATTCGTGCGTTGTTCAAAGCTCTCATCACAGTCTGACCGCGACAAAAGAAGAAAAAGGTAAGTCAATATCACAGTTTATGCATTTAAAAAAATATTACCATTAGGTTCAAATTCAATACGGTGGTTTTCAGCTTCCCGTCGAGGTAGTAGCGGTAGCAGTGCGGAAACTCCTTACAAGACAGCATTATCGGCAGTTTCTAATGTTGGCAGCCTGATGAAGGAAATGCTGGCAGTCGTTGACATCACATCAGCTGTTACTCTTTCGATAACAAACAACTGTGCAAATTGTGAGCTGTCAGAACCCAAATGGTATATGATGCCTGGTACAAAGATGGATGGTCCGCCAGCTTTTGTACTCAAGAAAGAAGAGACAATGATTATCACAATGAAAGCAGGCAAATTACCAAGTAAGAATATATGTCAATAAGCAGATTACGTATGAATATGAAAAGCTCACGGCACGAACGCGGTCGAGGGCACGGCAAAATGCTAGAAACATCACGGTCGCGGCAATACGTGTATACGACACTGAACGTTTAATAGTCATACGAAATCTGTTCTAGCGTTGTCCACGTAAGTAGAGATTACCGCTACAACAAGTCGCATGTGCATGTGCCTGTGCCTGTGCCTGTGCCTGTGCCTGTGCCTGTGCCTGTGCCTGTGCCTGTGTCACATCTATTATCTAAGCTTCACTATGTTGTTTATTCCTTGTAGCGATCTCTAATTATGTAATCGGTTTTGGAACAGAAGGAATGATGTCGTTTAAGTTTGGTGACAAATGGCTGATTGTTCTTTGGAGTGCCGTCCCCTTAACAGTAAACAGGTTTTACGCCGAGGTATTGTCAACGTTATCATCATCATCGTCATCATTTTTATCATCATTTTACCATCGCCATCATTGTCATCATCATATTTACGATCATCATCGTTGTCATCATCATTATTATTATTATTATTATTATTATTATTATTATTATTATTATTATTATTATTATTATTATTATTATTATTATTATTATTATTATTATTATTTCGTTTATTTTAACTTTGACTTGTTTACAAGTGTATCTCTTAGTGAAACTGCGGAATGAATTCTAAGCAATTCCCTAGTAATTTTAAATAGACTGACATCTGATCATTTATGCTTGTAAAGTGCTTTAACAATTTCACAGTTCTGTCCTATTATCCATTTCTGACATTTCCTAATAACATTCATGCTGTCCGGTATTCCTACATTATTAAGCTTATTTACTAGATCTTTATGATACCCTGATAGGAAATCAAAGACTAAGTTGACTTGAGTAACATGGTAATCAGGGTACAGTCTCTTTAAGCTAGCTCTTAAATCAACATATTTCTCTGTTTTCATTTTATCTCTTTCTTGAATTTTTCCGATGTTACACACTGTTCCTTCAAATATAAGCCATTGGCGTTCCTTCCTGTTACAGATAGAGATATCCGGTTTATTTGCACCGTCCTTAGGAACAACGTCTAGGTGTAAGGGGATGTTCCATAGTACTTTAACTTCTTTGGTTTCAACACAACATTTTGGCTGTTGCTCTTTGTGCCAAGGCGTTGTTTGGTTCTCCTTATCGTTGTTGATTCCAAGGGTCTTTAGAATCGCGTAGTAGGCTGGGCGTAGCATGCGATCATGACGTGCTGTGTACAACGTTTGTGCGATGGCAGAACAGCTAGCGCTGCACATTATATGTGGTACTGTTTCTTGGTTGTTATGGCAAAAGCTGCACAACAAATCTCCGCCTCCTGCTTGAACTTTCTTTGCATTGTAAACTTTTGTTGTGACTAACTGTTGGACTATGCTTGTATGTATGCTATAAACTACATTTGGGATGTTCGGCCAAATCTTTGCTATATTGTAGCACTCGTGATGTAAATCTGTATCTTGCCATTGTCGTGTTGTATACTGGCCTATCCATCGCTGTTGTTTTACTTCTTCTTCTAGTTTTCTTTCAATTTCCTTCTTTAGTATTGGCTTGAGATGTTTGGGTTGATGTTTGTTTACTTCATGAGTCGTGTCTTTTGTTCTGATGGTAGTCTTGCTTTCTGCTCTGTTGTAATCTATATCTATGTCGAGTTGGCTTCCGAAGGTCTTCGCATCTTTAATTATTGATCGTAGTGACTTCCTTTCTTTGAAGCTTTGAAATGATGACACCAGATGAACGTGTGGATCAGCGTTGACTGTAAGATAATGAGCAATCTTGATCTTTGTTGCTTTATAAAGGGTTTCTAGATTTTGTACACCCTTCCCTCCCTTGTGTACTGGTAGATACAACAAGGGGTTTGACTCATGCTTGTGTTTGGCTTTATTATCGTTCATTATCTGACGAGTGTTTCGGTCGAGTTTTCTTAGATGGTCTATTGGCCAGTCTGCTGTCCACATGTGATACAATAATACTGGGACGGCGAAGGTGTTGGTAGCCTTTACCTTTCTTGTGAATGTTAACGGTGATGACCATATGACTGATAATCTCCTCACGTACTCTTTGCTTGCTTCATGTTGTACTACTCTCTCCAACTGGGTGGCGTTCTCGTATTTGCCAAGGAATTTGTAGAGATCACCTTCCCCTAGTACAGGGATCTGGTGTCCGCTGTGTAGTGGCAGACCGTCGCTTGGTGCAATTTTCCCTCTTTTCACATGAACAGCGGCGCATTTATTTATTCCCCATAAAAGGCCAATATCTTCGAACATGCTCTCTAATATTATTATTATTATTATTATTATTATTATTATTATTATTATTATTATTATTATTATTATTATTATTATTATTATTATTATTATTATTATTGTTATTATTATTATTATTATTATTATTATCATTTTATTGTAATCATCATATTTATGATCATCATCATAATTATTATTATAATAATAATAATTAACAATATTTACAATATCATGTCATCAACATCACCACAACTACTACAACTCCTACCATCATCAACAGCAGCGTGACAATAGGGAACTTAAGATTTGACAACGAGTACGAGATTGAGTACAAGTACAAGATTTAAAATTGGCCTTCTGTGTGTTGTTGATGATGAATTGTAGTCCTGTGTATAGATTGAGACACAAAATGTATAAAAACTAGAAGTGGAATGAAATTCAGTATCAACAATACACACAAGGCCAATTTTAAAACTTGTACTCGTACTCAATCTCATACCTTGTTGTCAAATCTAAAGTTCCCTAATAGTCCAAGTGACGACAACAAGTTTTTCAAACAAGCGTGACATTGTCACGGTCTGACGCATGCGCACTAACGGCAAAAACGTAAATTCGTATAGTCGTAGTTGCACTCAAACCTAAATGTCTCTAATAAAACTCGAAAATAAATTAAATTTCCAGGAATAATATCAAAAACATATACAAAATACTAGACATCCTAGATTTTAGCGTTTGTGCACGAGCAAAGCATGATGGGAAACTTAAACCTCGCACTGTTTTATGGCCTCTAAAATAAATCCCAACTTCATTTGCTTACGTTTTATTTATCTGTTAAAAAGCTGGTTTGGGGATTTGTTTTAGCAGACATAAAATATTGCCGGAAAGTAATCAGTGTCCCATCATGCTTTGTTCTAGAAAATGGCGCTCATGCACATGCACATTAGTTAGATGCATTGGTTATATCTTGGACTGTTCCCTTATTTTCACCAGATCACAGATACAGACCCTTTCCCAAAACAGGGATATAACGATGTTTTCGTCACTTACAAGGCTAAAGGGCAGGACGCAGGTAAATACGGCACTTGGCAAGCGAAAACCAACGGCCAAAAGAACTTACTTTACTCGATGGGCGGCGCTAACAAGGCACCCTTCCAAGTCTTCATTTCTTAATTAACAATCGAAAAGGCCGTGTGTGTTTACTCATAGCATGACTTATTAAATACAAATTCTTACATTGGCAAATAAAGTTGTGGTCCTGTAGCAAGAGAGAATAAATAAGAGAGCGAAACTCCTATATTAGCCCGCGCGCCATGTAAATTCACATCCCAGCTATTTCTAGTAACACCAAAACACCTTACCCTTCTCCTGAGCGTAAAAATTGGCTTCCCCCGCTATACTCCCGTGCGCTGAATTTTGTAACTTCCGATCATTTCCGTAAACTTTGACCTAAACTTTTAAAACGACATAGCCCCCTTTAAAGTCCCGTCTACACGAGCAATTCCAATCTCGAACCCAGAGCCTGCGTTACTCTTGGCCAGCAGTGCCGAGCAACGTATAACTCTGGGGTACCGGGATTCTCTGCTTATTGTGATTGGCCCTTGAAAATACAATAGTCAGACCGGAATCAGACGAAGTAAAAGCTCTGATTGGTCCATCATGTAAACAAATGTACATTCAAAATGTAAATTTTACGATTAATACGACGTCAACGGTTCTTTATACTAGATAGAATAATATCGTCATTTATGGAATATATATGCGAGTCGCGAAGCGACGAGAAATTGTATCGCCGCGAAGCGATGATTATCGAGTCGCGAAGCAAATTAGAATACACACAAGGCTCCTTTAAACTATTCTAAACCATGACAATCCTCAGGTCTCTGGCATCCAGTTATTTACTAGAGGTCAATTGTACCACGAAAGCAAACTTATAACCGTTGGAAAACTATAAATAAATCGACGGTTAAAGCGATCTGAATTGAAGGAGATTTAGACGCGTTTTTATATCATTATATAAACCTGATGGCCGTTAAAAAACCTTCCTAAACTTTAAATGTTTTATTAGTGTGGAAAATGTTTATATTTTGGCTTAGAAAATATTTAAAATACTACTAGGTCAACAATATTTTGAATGTCATATAACGTACTAAGTAACACAGGATGCCCGAACCAACAGATCATTATAATATTAACTAAGCATGCGCATTCCATGTTAAAACCGGAACTCCAAAATTGGAGCAGAATAATTCCGTTTCCCCAGAGTTATACGTTGCTCGGCACTGCTGGCCAAGAGTAACGCAGGCTCTGGGTTCGTGATTGGAGCAATTCTTATGTAGCAACTTTATGTGGCAATTTCTATTTGCTCGTGTAGATGATCGTCAAATATTTGTTGTCAATTTGTGTCAGCAATAATGACGGACATCGGAGACGCCTACGAAATAAAGGCTAGGGTACAAAGCAAGATGGCGCCAATAAAGAAAAGACACAGATGACTTCAAAATAATTGTCACATTTATGTATCATCTCGTCCACACGAACAATTTTAGATGTGTGACAACTTTTATTTGCCACATAAAATCTAACATGCCAGCTTTCACATAAAAATTGACCAACACAACAAATAAAAATTGCCACATAAAAATTGCAAATGTAGGCGGGGCTTAAAGCTTTTATCCAGGATATCAATCTGGCAAGGTTTAAAAAAAATTATCCCACCGATTTTGAATAAAAACGGGACGATTTTTTTCAGTGCAAAAATTCATTGTTTTTCAAATATTTACCGATAACAACGGCCTTTGAAAAGATACAGCAAAATCCTTCCAGCCAGGTTGTAGGAGTAGTTGGCATAATAAACAATAATCGAACTAAATCACTTACAAGTTGTTTTATTGCTCAACTACTGCACGTGTTATGTAAATATGAATGATTAACTGTAACTACTGGTCAGCGATAACTATTCTTGGCGCTTACACAGGTATTAATAGGACTTTTTTCTACATTTTCTGTGAATTTCAACAAATTTAGTCCACGGGATGAGTTTGGAAAGGATACAAGTGAATTTCAATGAAAGCCCTCGCCCTATAGTTTGAACCTTTATTTATATTTTACCCTAAAGAAATGTTTGTAAAGTATACCAACATCATTTTTATGAATAAATCCGTACTCATTGTATTGGTGGATTCGCTGGGGCGAGTCTGTACATATTGGCATACTGAGAGAAAACTGCAATTGATTTGCGCTTTTGAGAGAATATTTAAGGATGAGAGATTATATATATATATATATATATATATATATATATATATATATATATATATATATATATATATATATATATATATATATATATATATATATATATTGTGGTTCTATATTTGCTTCAGACCATTTCTTTGTAAAAACATGCCGCCATTTGGATTCTCTCGTGGTGGAAACCGCTGCGTTACTGTGGGCTCAAATGAAATGAAATGAATCCCTACATAAATTCGCATGCATGTCAGACACTTTATAAGTACATTTAAATCAAAATTGTGAACATTTCTTTTTAAGTCATATTTTTCTTAAACATAATTTGTATATAGCCTTTTATATTTGATATTCAATAATTTTGTTTATAATTGTGTAAACGCATAGAGATTTTTATATGCGTTCTAAGAACCTATTATTATTATCATAATAATAATAATACGCTAAGCGTATCTTATTCCAATAAACCCGCCCACTGTGCTAGCAAACGAATTCCATAAATGCTAAGAACAGGTAATTGTGGGTGCAATAGGGGGTAAATTGGAGCGAGAAATTAAATGCTTGCAAAACTAGAAATCAAAGTCGTCTCGCAACGATCTCACCGGCCGCCATCTTGGATTATCATTGACACAGGGAGCTCAATCATTACATGAAGAGCAGCCAAAGCGTTAGGAAAAGTAGTGAATTTTTCACGTGTACCCCGACTAGTTATTATTATTGTTATTATGAATATTTTGCTAAAGTTTTGCCTTGTCATACCTGAAAAGTGTTTTTTAGCCAGCTTAGTATGTGTTTAATGTAGTTTTATTCATTCAATAATGAGAGATTCGGCGATAAAATATTTGTGATTTCGTACATCGCTAAGAAAAAAGCAGTAATAACGATTTATTAACCTCGCTTGTTCGTTATTGGAAAGATATCAGACCTCGTTCTTTTTTTGTCAAGACCTCGGTCTGATATTTTCCCGTACAGACCAAACGTATTAAACAGTACATTTTTATCTACAAAAACTGAACAAAGATAATAAAGAAAAGACAAGTAGTCTAAAGAAGGCAACACCAGTACTACAAGACCGAGGTTGGGATATTCACCATTAATGCTGCCATGGGAACACAAAGTTAGCCTGATTTTCAGAGCGGGCCTGGGTCCTATGCTATCGCTTTCTCCCCAAACTCCGTCTGATGGACTTCGCCGGATACCGTGTTCTTGACGTCACTGCCCCTCGTCTTATCAAGGGCCAATGAGATCGCTTGTAATAACTTAGTGCAATGACCCCTGAAGGTCATAATAACTGTGAGCGTGATTGTGAATCTGCGATTTTGAATCAGTGTTTTCAATGACATTTACACACCTAAAAAACTGTAATGTTATCATCAGATGAAAATCATGAATACCATTCTATAAACTGTGGAGAGCGATTATCAATATTTGGACGTTCAAAGTCAGATTTAAACGGGGATTTAAATGGTGTGATTTCACAACGTTTAGGAGCTGGTTACTGAAATGAAAGTGACTATCAAAGTTATAATCAGTAGTTTGTAATTACCATAGCAACATGATTGTAACACAGTAGCCATAGCAACATTATTGTGACATTGTTCCTATGGTAACATAATCCAAATATAAAGTACATTAAAACGATCATAGAACGCTAGTGAATTATTATTTTCCTAATTGTGTTTTCTTTTCTTTTCTTTTCTTTTCATAGTACAATAGTTCAGTTCTAAAACGTATTAAGACAATACATGCTTATTAACTCCTTATGATTGTACAGTAAGTGGCTGCAGTGTAATATAGACCCTTTTAATAAGTCCCGAAGTGTTGTGTTTTCCGCGCTTGACGTCAAATTTATTCTTTTGAAATTTGTATAATATGAAAGGTATTGAAAAGAATAAAGTTGACGTCAAGCGCGGAAAACACAACACTTTGGGACTTATTAAAAGGGTCTATAGTGGTCGTATTAGCAATTCATTGTAAAACGTTTTGAGACGACGAATTCATATGTTTTTATAATTAATACTATGATATTGCATATTACGGCTCCTTCTCCGTGTACTGGACACAATCTACGTAATTCAATAGAAATTACAAAATACTTAATTTAAACAAAGAACGAAGCTAACAAAGAATACAATAGGTTTCCAGTAAACACAAAAGGAACCCATATTAGCTACAGGATCACAGCTTTATTTTTCAATGTCAAGATTTTTATTCAAAGAGTCATATTCCGAGTACACACACACGGCTTTTAGCAATTTGTTGCTTGTTAATTAGGAAATGAAGACTTGGAAAGGTGCCTTGTTAGCGCCGCCCACGAAGTAAAGTAAGTTCTTTTCGCCCTTGGTTTTCGCTCGCCAAGTGCCATATTTATCTGCGTCCTGACCTTGATTCTTTAAATTGCCGAAAAGATTGTCGAGCCCCTGTTTTGGGAAAGGTTCTGTATCGGTGATCTAATGAAAATAACGGAACAGTCCAAAAATATAACCAATACATCTAATTAATAAGCATGCGCACAAGTGCCATTTTCTAGAATGAAGCATGATGGGACAGTGAGTACTTTCCGGTAATATTTTATGTCTGCTAAAACAAATCCCCAAACCAGCTTTTGAACAGATAAATAAAAAGTAAGCAAATGAAGTTGGGATTTATTTTAGAGGCCATAAAACAGTGCGAGGTTTAAGTTTCCCATCATGCTTTGCTCGTGCACAAACGCTAAAATCTAAGCATGATGGGGCGGCTGAGTACTTGCAATCAGTTTTATATCTGCTAAAACAAATCCCTATATCAATTTTTCTGTTTTCTTTCTAAAAACCGCAACCAATTTAGCAACAGATAAATAAAACGTCAAATGAAAATAAGTTAGGATTATTGAGAGGGCATAAACAGTGTAAGGGCTCAGTTTCACATCATGCTTTGCCCGTGCACAAAAGCTGATTCTGTAGTGTTTTGTATATGTTCTCTAAAAGTATTATTCCTGACAATTTGTTTATTTTCGTTCTGTAGTGGAGATGTTAGAGACATTTAGATTTGAATACAACTACGAGTACGAGTATGTGAGTTTTCATAGTTGTCGTTAGTACGCATGCGTCAGATAATGATAATGATAATAATAATAATAATAATAATAATAACTTTATTATAGCCCTTTACACAAGTTTCAAAGTGCTTTACAAAATTACATGATCAAAAATTCCTAAAAATTACATATGATAAATATATATAAAATGATAACTATTTACTAATAAAACTATCTACAAATAAGCATTTA
Organism: Metridium senile; assembly: GCA_949775045.1. NCBI lineage: Eukaryota > Metazoa > Cnidaria > Anthozoa > Actiniaria > Metridiidae > Metridium > Metridium senile. Next base: position 1,679,182 of record OX459100.1, read on the forward strand.
AAAGGAAAACTACAGATCTAATATATATTATAAATATGCTTCTTTAAATAAATACGTTTTAAGTTTCTTCTTAAAAATATTTACACTATCACATAATCTTATATCTTGAGGAAGATTATTCCATAAAATGGGACCACAGACGGAAAAAGCTCGTGATCCATACGTCTGTAATTTAAACTTAGGTATAGCTAGTAAACCTTTATTAGATGACCTAAGAACACGAGACGGTTGATAATTATGTATTAACTCACTAATATAAATTGGTGAAATACCATTTAGTGCTTTATATACAAAAAGAAGAATCTTATATTTTATTCTTTGCTCTACCGGGAGCCAATGTAACTCCATCAATACCGGTGTAATATGATCGTATTTCTTAGACTGACTTATAACTCTGGCTGCACTATTCAGAACATATTGCAAACGTTGTATAAGATGTTTGGGTATACCAAACAACAAAGAATTACAAAAATCTATCTTAGACGTTACGAAAGCATGTACTAGGACTTTAGTAGTATCATAGCTTAAATATTTTCTAACACGTGATAGATTTCTAAGATGGTAAAAAGCTGACTGACAAACTGTGGTTATCTGTTTTTCAAAACATAGAGTCCTATCAAAAACTACCCCAATGTTTCTTGCATTATCAGAGACTTTAATGAGTTCATTAGCAGCATAAATAGAGTCTAGTGGTGGTGTTGGACGATGCTGTGCATGAAGTAGCAGGAATTCTGTCTTATCGTTATTTAGTTTCAAGTTGTTACTCAGCATCCAGCTATCAATATCACGTATGCATGCTTCAACTTTGTGCTTACACGATACCATATCATTTCCAACGGAGCAATTAAATGTGTAATAGACCTGTGTGTCATCTGCATAGAAATGGAAAGAAACGCCATGATGTCGCATTATGTCACCTAGTGGAGACGTGTACAACGTAAACAAGACAGGGCCCAAAACAGATCCCTGAGGTACACCAAACTCCAGGTTGATTGAGTCAGATGATTCATTTTCGACATGGATGACTTGTGTACGATCATTTAGATAGGATTGAAACCATGACAAAGCTTTTCCACGAACCCCAAAACGAGAAGACAGTCTTGATAGTAGAATATGGTGAGCAACCGTGTCAAAGGCTGATGACAAGTCTAGAAGTAACAAAACGACACATCTGTCATCATCAATGGCTCGAAGAATGTCATTTTGTACTCTTAGAAGGGCGGTTTCCGTACCATGACACACTTTATAAGCAGATTGAAAACATTCGGTCAAATTATTGTCATTCAAATAGTCATTTAGTTGAGACCCAACCACCTTCTCACAGCATTTGGAGACAAAAGGAAGATTTGATATTGGTCTGTAGTTAAGTAGTACTTCATGGTCAAGCGATGGCTTTTTAAGTAGAGGATACACAGCAGCTTCCTTTAGAGATTTAGGCAGTTCAGAAAATTCCAGAGATAGATTGACAATACGGGTGATTATAGGATACAATACATCAGTACACTCTTTCATGATGGACGATGGAATGGGATCCAGAACACAAGACTTGATAGTTGACACACCAACAAGAGATGTTAGATCCTCAACAGTGATTTGCTGGAACTTGCACAATTCTGATCGACAGCTGTTTGTATCAGGAAATGGATCAACAATATCTGCACTTTTAGCCTTGAGGTCGCTACTGAGTTTAGAGATCTTACCATGGAATAACTCAGCAATCTTATTAGCAAGAGATCTATTGCAGTCAGATGAAGGCAGTTTCTTCTCTGGTTTACGATGGAGTAATTTATCTACAGTTGAGAATAGTGCTTCAGTTGGGATTTGACTGATTCTTGTTGATCAGAGTAGAATAGTATGCCATCTTAGAATCATGAATACACTTGTTGACCACCTTACATTGTTCTACGAACATGTCTTTATGAACAGTCAATCCTGATTTAAGCCAATGTCTTTCCAATCTACGCCTCTTTTGTTTCTCAACTTTAATATTCTCAGAATACCATGGTGCGGATGGTCGTAGTGTAATGCAGCATGTCTTCATAGGAGCATGTTTGTCGAGCAGATATGTAAGGTCTTGATCATAACTACTGACAAGGTCAGCAACATCTATGGTACTATCGTCTACAGCAACAACTGGCAATTGAGTCAGATCTTGTTGAAACGTTTGAATGTTTATAGACTTGATTTTTCGGTAAGAAATTGTCTTTCTTTCAAATGGTGGCTTAGTTAAAGATAGTAAACAGTTGACTGCATAATGGTCGGATATGGCCGGATCTGTCACTGAGAACCTGCTTGCACAGGACTCATCCGATCTTGTTATAATAAGGTCCAAAGTATGTCCACTTTTGTGAGTAAGTGAAGTTATATGTTGAATCAAATTAAAAGTATGAAGCAGTTGAATAAATCGGTGAGTATAATGATAATATTAATAATAATATTTTTTTGATAAAATTATAACAACAATAACAGTAATGATAATGATAATGATAATGATAACAATGATCATGATCATATACAGTACAGTAAAACCCCAAATTTGAGGATCCCTTTGACGTCATCAAATCCTTTGTTCTTGCCTAATTTGCATAAATATCCAAAAATTGTAAAATTTATTCATTGAGAAATTCAGCGCCCGTTACGTTTCGTGTCAGTGTTTGCTCCCATCTAAACATACGGGAATTTTATGAGTTCAAACGTTGAGACAGAGCTTCGAGGCCTTCTGGCGAGGTGAAGATATTGTATTTTTAAGCATTTTTCGTTTGCAAAAAAACTATTTGAAAGTTTCACACCAAAACAAGATGGCGGCCAAAATGGTCTAAAGTAAAGGTATGTAGTTCTTTTGATTTTATATTTATTAGTGTTTGACATTTTTGTTCTAGTTTAGACCATTTTTGTTTTGGACATTGATATCTGTAGAATCTTCTGTTTTAAAGCCAGTATGGCCAAGTCTCTAGTTTTAAGGCCAAGTATCGAAATGTAGGAACAACAATTTTAGTCAGTTTGCTTCGTATCGATCGGCGGAATGTGATCTCATACTTACATGTAGCAGTATCACTTCTCTCTTATTATCGAAGTTTTTTAAACAACAAAATCAACATTCCTCAACATTTTCATGTAATTTACATTTTACACAAAGTATAAAAGGACACACATTGACTAATATTTCAATAAAGCATATTCAAAACTGAGGCTATTTATTCTCAATTACAATGACAATAGGAAATTTACAGAAGGTTATAGACTAAATATTTGCCTGCCTGGTGTAGAAGGCCATGCAGATATGAAAATTAAGGTTAATATTCATGACAATAGCTAATGATTTTAACAGAAGCAACAATTCAACAACATTAATAATTATACATGCAAGGTTGTTAAACAAAGGGTCTCAAATGTATGCAACTATACCAAATGGTAACATGAGTAGAGCCGCCATTTGTCAATATTTTGAATAAATCATCACCCTTTTGCTCATGCGAATCACATCCACAGGTAATTAGACAGACCTAAATATGCTATTCTAGCTCTTACATAATTTTTTCCTGTGCTATCTTTCAATCCAACCACATACACTTGACACCTCGCAGCAACAACCTTTTCTGAATTAGGTGCAGTATAATAATACATTTTGCACATAGAGTGCAGACAATTAACCCATGAAATATATGTAACATTGTTTATACATGAATAGTGCTATTCTGTACTAATTAGATAGCTGTACTATTTTCTGGTGTGCATGTGACATAATAGTAAGAATGTTTTGTGTCATTTGTATCATGTTGATAAATGCTTTCTTTTCTTTTTAGATAGGTCACTACCTCTTGGAAAGCTGCCAAACAGCAATAGTTCACATGTTCTCAATAAAGTTGCAAACTAACATATTGAAGTATTATTCATTTTTTTATGCAAATTAATCAGCATATTAACCAACAACACAATAAAGGCAAAGAACTCCCAAAATGAAGAATATCACAAAAAATGTTCTTTATAATAGTGAGAGACCAAGAAATTCAATGTGTGGTGAAATCAAATTTATATGTGATTAATATAGAAGTTATAACATGGCAATCTTGTTGTTCAGTTCTAGAATTAACAATGTGATGGTATTTTGATTACAGCGAGGACACTCGAACCGTAAACACTTTAGTTGTTTTGTTACTTTTTATAACCCACATCCCTCGAGTAAATAGATTCGAAATGAGATTTATTATAAACACTAAGTGTATTTGAACTCACTGTTTCATTTTTTAGATGTTTTGAAGCAGTAGAAGGTTCAGAAAATACTAACATGACAAAAGTCAAGTGTTCAAGGTTCGAATATCCTCACTGTAAAATTGTTTCGCCATCTAACTAGTCACTATAGTGCAAAATAGCTCAGAAAATCATTGATTATACAATAGGAAACAAAATTTTTTTAGTGTGAATTAGTACAAGCACTTAATATAATTTTTAATAAACAAATTAACCCATAAGCTTTTTGAGCAATATATAGTACTCAGTTTGTTTCACATGTTTGTATATCATAAGCTTATGTATATAAATGCGAGCACATGGAGTTCACATCATTTTTTACTATAATTCCATCGAAGAAGACTTTGATTTTGGAATAGTTTTTGGTGAGTGTCACGTTGAAATTACAAGGAATCATTTCGGTTTACTGCTATATTTAATAACATACAATTTCTGATCGAGAGAACAAAGAACAATCATATAAACCTATATAAAGTTTATCTAGTTTGCTGATACATCGTCACCCACTTCAAAATGAATATAGCCTGATCAAATGGGTTTGTTTTACGACTGCAGAACTACAAACGGTTTCCTACAATGTCAAGATGTCGCTTTATACGCGGCGAGGATTTTAAAAGGCGCAAATATGATCACTACAAATGATTGTAAAATGCACTATATATAACAATTTGTCTCGAACCCAAATCCATTTCTATCGTACTGATAACTCTAGGTTCCTTTTGCAAAGAAAACAATATAAAGAAAACACAAGTATTAAACTTAACTCGAAGTGAACACCGATCAGTTATTAGGCATTTTGGAGTGAAGAGTAAAAAAACCGGACCCGAGTCCCTTCAGATTTTTGCTTAGGAAAAGGAGTTTCTGCCGACTTTGAAGAGCTAAGCAAACCTGAATTAAACTAGCTTGTTAAAACAGTTCTACGCAAGTGCAAGAAAGCGAGATGGCTCGTTTTTTCTTTGGCAGTTGGTATATAACAAAACACTTATAGACTGAAACCTCTAGAAACAGTATGTTTTGTGGACCCTCGAAAATTATATTCATATAACTGGCATACTTTGCAGGCTTCAGAGTGTGGACTGTAGCATCCACGGTACTTTTTCTCCTCTCTCTCTTTCCCAACTGGTCAAACGATGTCATAACATTTTAATTGGTTTTAATAATATGTTAATATTTTGATGGTATCACTGATACCCGGGGGGGGGGGGGTCTCCCTTTATCCAAGTGGTAGGGGTGATCGGCGTACCTTTTAGGGTTAAGATATATCCTGTGCGTACCTTTTAGGGTCCATTTAAAGTTTTGGCCCAAAAATCTGCAGTTGTAAGGGTCGTTTTTGCTCTGCTTTATTTGTATCTGTGCGTACCTTTTAGGGGTCATTTTCAAAGTCTCCGCCGATCACCCCTACCACTTGGACAAAGGGAGTAACCCCCCCCCCCCCCCTCCCCCTTGGACTGATACTCATCTACCCTTCTCTTAACAAACTGATCCACGACAATATGACGTTTAAGCTGGTTTTAATACCATGTTAATATTTGTTATTCATTCTATGGTAAATACACAGAAAAGGTTGGCGGAGTGAATGTTGCTATGGTAATTACAAACTAGACACTATGACTTTGAGAGTGAGAGCGCTTTGTGTTCCCATGGCAGCATTAATGGTGAATATCCCATTCTTGGTACTGTAATATTCGTGATGCTGTTCAGCTTTCTTTAGACTACTTGTCTTTTCTTCACTATCTTTGTTCAGATTTTCTAGGTAAGCTTCATTAACCACAGTGTTCTTCTCGATCTATAAAATGTTATTGAAATAAAGTTATTGTGAGTTGCACGATCGAAATCAGTGTGGTTACGCATACAAAACATGAGTGTGTTTTTCTGCTTTGCTAAGCACAGATTAATAAATTATCTATTTCATAATAAATCGTAATACGCAGAAGAAACGTAATCGTCAATTTTAAATTATAAGCTGTTTTTACATAAATGGAGCTGGCATTGTATAGAAAATTCGTTTTCTGCTACATAAGTGGCATAAATAATAAATGTTTAAGAATCACAGTCTCTTCAGTGATCGACCTCTCCCACTACAGCGTCTGATATATTCTTTTGAATTTGCTATAACAGATCGCGTTAATTTAAGGAATGTACACATCAATCAATTGAACAGTTCAAAATTCTACAAGCTGTAGTCAAATTCTGAAGATAATAATTATTACACGCAATAAGTGGACGTACGCAGTGACGTAATTTGTTATGGTTTATTGTAATATTGTTATAAGAAGATAGAAAATAACAAAATATATTGTGTAAAATCGGACTCCGTGCAAAATCAGTATTCACATAAATTAGATCTGTTAGATTATCTGTGTTTTTTGTAAGCGAACTCCTTACATTACTGTTATGATTCTTTGATAATGGAGCGTGATGGCTCCGAAACGTCAGAACAAGAATATCTGATATCCTTATTCAGTCTCTTTTTACTATTTTATGGGTCTCAAAATCGTTACTCAATAAGATTGTGAAAATGGTTGGCAAGTTAGCATTACAATACCAACACTAAACACTAACCACCGCTTCTCTCACCTATCAAGGTTTGATCAGCGAGAACCGTGAAATGATGGTCTGTCACTATACATACTAGCCTACTCCGCAGGCTACTCCTTTTTCTCCATTGGGATTCCTGTGGGATTTCCGAGGGTAGGAAGATTGGGGCCGAGAGTTTTTTTCCTCTTCACCACAGGAATCCCGATGAAAAGAGATATGTCGGTGATGTGTATAGACGACTAACCATACAATTGAATGAGATATCTTCAAAGTAACCAAACTGAGGCACTCTCCACATGATGATCAGGAAACTCTTGCCGTTACTTGATGCAATGGAATACGCTAGAGCACCCTCCGTACCTTCGTTACCATCTGTTTGTAAACATATACATATCTATTTATCTATTTGAGTAGCTTCACTGACATTCTGTCTTGTCAAACTGTACTCACCCCTAAGACACTGACCTGCTGTCTTTTCAAACTGTACTCACCCCACATCCCTAAGGTACTGACCTTCTGTCTTTTCAAACTGTACTCACCCCTCACCCCTAAGGTACTGAACTGCTGTCTTTTCAAACTGTACTCACCCCTCACCCCTAAGGTACTGAACTGCTGTCTTGTCAAACTGTACTCACAACTCATCCCTAAGGTACTGACGTGCTGTCTTTTCAAACTGTACTCACCCTTCACCCCTTAGGTACTGACCTTCTGTCTTTTCAAACTGTACTCACCCCTCACCCCTAAGGTACTGACCTGCTGTCTTGTCAAACTGTACTCACCCCTCACCCCTAAAGTACTGACCTCCTGTCTTTTCAAACTGTACTCACCCCTCACCCCTAAGGTACTGACCTGCTGTCTTGTCAAACTGTACTCACCCCTCACCCCTTAGGTACTGACCTGCTGTTTTATCAAACTGTATTTCTGTTATATCTTCCCCCTGTTTGATGACCGGTGGGGGTAGTACTGAGGCATGACCATGTAGCGAGTACCATTGAGGGATCTTTAGTTCGCTATTGCTGAGAAGGTTTCTTATATGAATCTTTAAGGATGTTTCTTTCTGGATGCTTTTCCATACTGATGCCACTACTTTACCAACGCTTAGCATTGCAGCTGTGTATGGCTCTCTTCGGTCACCTGGAGAAAAACACCTGTGGTTATAGCATCAGTTCTTTTTCAATTTATCGGGACCAATAAGGCGGCTCCATACATTCTTACAAACATCAAAGCAAAATGAAACTTTCGTATCTTTACAATGAAAATACGTTTTGACTTGTAAGCACAATTTTGCTTGCTCTTTCCGATACATGTATTTTGGTTCTGAGTAAACAATAGTTTAATCGCGTCACGTGATCAAAAGTGAAAACAATATATACTAACAATTGACTTACCAGAAACATCAGTATTATTTTGAGGACTGTAATCGTATTCAATGGCAGCGTACGAACACACAGGCAAAAGAATCGCACTATTAACAATAGCAAGAAAATACATTAGAGGCGAGACAAATGCTGAGCGAATAAATACCACTTACCAAAGAATAAAGAAGTAAACAACAGCCTTCATGTTGGAGGTATCAACCACGTTACTGCTAGAATGAAAATATATTTGATAGGAAAATGGATAAGTTATAAGTTATAAGTCTTTCTGATTGTGCTTTTGTTTTCCTGTCTATTTTTGTTGTGGATTTGCCATGCATGTTATTTTTACAAGCAAGCCAGCAAGCCAGCAAGCAAGCAAGCAAGCAAGCTAATAAAGTAACAATAAAAGTAAGTGAATATCTATTTCTTTTGGTAACTTAGCAAGTTAGAAAGTAAGTACGTTTACAAGTATAGTAGTATAAAACAATGTAAAAGTGAATCAACGCTTCTTAAAAAAAAAGAATAAAAAAGACATAACAATGGGACGAAGACTAAGAAAAAATCTGAGCGCATGAAGGTAATTTTGATTCCAAAATATATTTGTTTTCTGTAAAATTACATTATTTGAATCTGATGATAGTTTCAGTAACAACAAAACATAGTTGACTATTTCAGTACTCTTTTCTTATCAAAGTTACAACAATAAAGATAAAAAAAAGTCTTACCAACTGGTCTTACCACTCAGTAAAGCTATGCGACTCGTTCAGTGTCAACGTCCAACTGATAGTTAGCTGATCTAAATTATACACCTGTATATGGTGCAACGGTGGTTCTGACTTCATTTACCGTCTTATAAAATATTCATCACTTTATCCAAGCGATAAGCTACTGGTAATTAACCGATATACCTTGTACACCTTTAGATGGTGTAACGGTGGTTTGACTTCATTTACAGTCTTATAAAATATTCATAACGCTTATCCAAGCGTAGAGATAATGGTTACGACACGCTTATGAAACGTTGCCATTGTTGCCAACTAAGGTTGATCGATCACAACCGTGAAAGGTCTATTGTTTGCTAAGATTTTTTTTTTTTAACTTTTATTTAATTTCGTATACAGTGACCCAGCCTACATGCATGATGAAGGAGCCGGTCCGTTTTTCACACGGCTAACAACCATGTAACAAAAATTAGATAAAAAAAATTAGTAATCTTGAGAATGTTAATGTCAAGTGAAATAAAACGTTTGTACAATATTTTCATATACTTTATTTTGATATTGAAGTGACAAAGGTGTTTGTAAACCTGTTTATTATATTGTGAAGGTGGTTGATTCAAGAAATCTTGTCAATAAAATTGGTTATATACTAAAATGGTTATTGATTATCACCCACGAGTATCAATAACATATCTTCTCAATCTTCATAATTAGCAAGCTTATAATAGCCTTAAGTTGACCGGTAATTTGCTCTTTAAAAAAACTGTCTCCTTTTTTTTAACCCATTTATAGACTGAATGCTAATATGGCTGCCACTTCATTCATCATATTTTTTTTAATCCATGCATGTTTTATATTTGATGACTACAAGAAAATCATATATTAGAATGACATCAACAAAAGTAAAACGTTTGAGACAAAAATATTAAATTCTTGAGAAGTTATGAGAATTTCAAAAGTGTGAAAAACGCCACAGCGAGGCTAGCAAGAAAACAATTCATTGCACACATACAAATCCCTGCAATTTTGATTCCAAACAGTTTTACTTGAAATACATCTATATCACTATTGTTTGAAAAGCCATTGCATTTAATGAACACGTGCTGTGAACGGGTAACTTGAATTTAAAAATGTAATTCTTTGTTTTGACTACAGGTCGCTTTGTTAGAACTAAACGAATAAACAGGATCAATACTTTATTTACACTATGGAACGAATTTTAAGGAAACAGTAGACTTAAAAATGTACGATAACTATAGCTAGTTTGCGTCGAAGTTCCTAATTGTCCTCAAGAAACAATTGGATCGAGTAATAATGTAATATCTTGTTTCTATTTCATGGTTTTAGTGTTTTCGCTCGAGTGCAGGCTGCGTCAAAGGAAAGAATTGGAGTAAAATGTACGATAACTAGTAATTATTAAACTAGTATAGTGTGGACTGCGTCGATGTTAAACCGTATAGTATGGACTGCGTCGATGTTAAACTAGCATGGACTGCGTCAATGTTTTCAAGAAAACAATAGTGAAACGTTTTAAAACTAATAAAGCTAATGGCTTAACGCTGGTGTAAACTGTGGCGATGTTTGTAAGGAAATGATTTATAAATGTACGCTAAGGTTTTAGTTAGTTTATTTCAGTACATTTATGTACACTTTTTTATATAGTTTTAGTTTTATTGTGTTTATTATGTTGCTTTTCAATCAAGTTTTTCAAAGTGAGAGCTCTTCAACTTGTTGAAAACGATATTTACAAAAAGCTTTTCATTAATGTTTAATATCAGCGGTACCCTTTACTAAACAAATCAATTTAAACACCTTGAAATGTTCTTTTTAATAATTAAACTGAAAAACTTGAAATATTGCCATTGTTTACTCATTCTAGTCAAAATATGTGTTCTGGCAGATTAACCAATCACATTTAAGAACATAATGACGTCACAGAAAGCTAGCCAATTATATTGCACAAAGGTGGACCGTTAGACGTTCTAGTAATTTGATTGGTTCATTGTTGGTGTTCTGGTAACAAATTTACACAACACAAAAGCGATTTAGAGATAATGGTTACGACCCCCTTATTGAAACGTTGCCATTGTTGCCAACTCACCCACGAGTATCAATAACATATCTTCTCAATCTTCATAATTAGCAAGCTTATAATAGCCTTAAGTTGACCGGTAATTTGCTCTTTAAAACTGTCTCCTTTTTTTTAACTCATTTATAGACTGAATGCTAATATGGCTGCCACTTCATTCATCATATTTTTTGATTCCATGCATGTTTTATATTTGATGACTACAAGAAAATCATATATTAGGATGACATCAACAAAAGTAAAACGTTTGAGACAAAAATATTAAATTCTTGAGAAGTTATGAGAATTTCAAAAGTGTGAAAAACGCCACAGCGAGGCTAGCAAGAAAACAATTCACTGAACTCATACAAATCTCTGTAATTTTGATTCCAAACAGTTTTACTTGAAATATATTTATAGCACACAGGCTATTGCTTAATATATCACTATTGTTTTGCAAAGCCATTGCGTTTAATCAACACGTGCTGGGAACGGGTACCTTGAATTTAAAAATGTAATTCTTTGTTTTGACTACAGGTCGCTTTGTTAGAACTTAACGAGTAAACAGGATCAATATTTTATTTACACAAACGGTCGAATGTTAAAGTGACAGCAGGCTTGAAAATGTACGATAAATATAGCTAGTTTGCGTCGAAGTTCGTATTGTCCTCAGGAAACAATTGGAGTAATAGATAAATGTGATATCTTGTTTCTATTTCATGGTTTTAGTATTTTTGCTTTAGTGCAGGCTGCGTCAGTGTTTCTTAGGAAACAACTGGAGTAAAATGTATGATAACTAGCAATTAAACTAGTGTGGACTGTGAAAATGTTAAACTAGTGTGGACTGCGTCGATAGATGTTAAACTAGTGTGGACTGTGTCAATGTTAAACTAGTGTGGACTGCGTCGATGTTCAACTAGTGTTGACTGCGTCGATGTTTCTAAGGAAACAATAGTAGTGCAACGTTTTAAAACTAATGAAGCTAGTGGCTTAACTGTACTGGCGTAAACTGTGACGGTGTTTGAAAGGAAATGAATTTTAATTTGTTTGATCTATTGATCTATAAAAATATAATGACTTTCCTGATCTATTGCAATTTTTTACATTGGAAATTGCGAGAAGTTTGTGAAACCTGTTCAAAAACAATGAAAACGTAGATGTTTCTAACTAAGGAAACAACTTGAATACAAACGTACGACAACTAGCCGTTAAACTAGCATGGACTGCGTCAATGTTTTCAAGGAAACAATAGTGAAACGTTTTAAAACTAATAAAGCTAATGGCTTAACGCTGGTGTAAGCTGTGGCGGTGTTTGTAAAGGAATGATTTATAAAAATGTACGATAAGGTTTGGGTTAGTTTATTGCTGCGAGCCCCAGCGAGCAGCGAAACTAATCCCGACCAAAGGCTCGATAGCTGAGACAATGTTTATGAACTCATTTTACAACCCGCTGACAACAATCACCCTGGGCTCGACATCAGGAAGCCCAAGCAAATTAATTCGCCATCTTGGATTTGAAGCCGAATTTATTTGGATTTCTCGTACTTCTACATCGATTTACTCTTCCAAATCAGCGTTGGCTTTGGGTATATGGTTTGCTCAAGACAATATACAATTTCTAGCTATTATTTTCTAACGTGTTTACGGAAAGAGTTTTTCTAAAACATGTCAATATCAGACCGTTTTTATACTCGAGTACTCGATCCTCGAATTCCCAGAAAGCAGATTAATCAGCCAAGTAGATAAGAACAACGGCATGAAAGCTGGACTATTCCAATATAAACTGCCATCAAAGCAAAGAAACAAGTAACTAATATAATTATACGTTTTTGATAACTATCAATAATTTCAAAACATAATTCATCTTTTTAATAGTTAATCTACATGTACATTCTCCGGTTCATAAGATCGCCCAGAACGCCTTAAATCGCCTAACATCGCCTAAGAATTTAAGAGCTTTTTGCTAAAATCGCCTTCGATCCAGACAACTGCATGTAGGAAGCCAGGCTGATCAACCTAAAAAATAAACCAATTCAATAACACTAAAAATTTGCAATATTTTGCACTTATATCAGTACTAAATATTATAACACAAAACAAAACTGAAACATCCAGTTTAAATGACTCGCAGCATCTCACTTTCTATTAGAACCAGCTAGTTTCAGTACATTTATGTACATATATTGATATAGTTTTAATTTTATTGTGTTTTTTTTTTTTATTTTTTTTTTTTTATTGTGTTTATTATCACTTATTTATTCAATCAAGTTTTTCAAAGTGCGAACTCTTCAACGTGTTGAAAACGATACTTACAAAAAGCTTTTCATTAATGTTTAATATCAGCGGTACCCTTCACTAAACAAAATCAATTTAAACACCTTGAAATGTTCTTTTTAATAATTAAACTGAAAAACTTGAAATATTGCCATTGTTTACTCATTCTAGTCAAAATATGTGTTCTGGCAGGTCAACCAATCACATTTAAGAACACAATGACGCCACAGAAAGCTAGCCAATTATATTGCACAAACGTGGACGGTTAGACGTTCTAGTAATTTGATTGGTTCATTGTTGGTGTTCTGGTAACAAATTTACACAACACAAAAGTGATTTAATAAACCAAACTGTTGTGACCTTCAGGGGCCAAGCTGCTATTCCGGTTCCAAAACTTCAAAAACAAGCAAACTCCATCGAATTTGTAAAAACTGACAATATGAAAGCAACCACTGTTCTTGGTTTAGCATGGTAGGTCATAATTATAGAAACGTTTGATAATTTTTCGTGTTTTTCCCTCTGTGTGTCAACATGGCCGTGCTTTATTTTACCATTACATAGACCAAACGCCATATTTTAATTGACAACTACATCAAAATTATATATTAGAATCATATCAACAAAGGTAAAAGTTTTGAGACAAAAATATTAAATTGAAAAACTATGATATGAGAATTTCAAAAGTGTGAAAAACCCCACAACGAGGCTAGCAAAATTTAAATTCCAAATAGCTTCGCTTGAATTATACTAAAAGCAAAAAAACTAGTTTTGCTCATCGTTATATTTTTCGTTTCTTTATTAAAGTTTGTAGTTTTCTATTGCCGTTAACGTTCTTTTCAAAATTCTTGAATACAAGTTTTAATCATCGGAAAAGACGTGTTAACATTTGGTCAGCTATAAACCCGCTATACGTCACGCTTCAATGCGCCTAGTCAAAATCGTCGAAATAAGGCCACAAAATCGTGGGTTTTCGATCATTTCTCAAAATATTTGCAGAAAAGTAAAAAAAGTAGCCATGGATACATCTACCTCAATCTTTTGTTGACCTTATCAAATGATTTTGATCTACTTTCCGTTCAAAATCGTTCAAAATCGAGCGAACAGTAGAGCCTCGAGAACTCTTTGAATGATATATATTATTTTGTCGCAGGTTATAAATCGTCTGAGTATATATATTCATATTGTGCTGTGAAAGGCTTCTCTGGATGTTTAATTGTTTTTAAAAGCGGGTTTCTACTTGGAAATATCAAATGTTCAAAATCACTGAGCTATGTTTTCCGATGATAAAACCGCCTGTTTTACAATGGCTTGCTCATCTTTGTTATGTGTTTCTGTAGGCTGGTAGCTTTCAATTCTCGTTCGTTTTCAACATTCTTTAACACTTGATGATAAAACCGCCTGTTTCGCTTTTGCTCATCTTTATTATGTTTTTCTCCAGGTTGGTAGTTTTCTATTCGTGCGTTGTTCAAAGCTCTCATCACAGTCTGACCGCGACAAAAGAAGAAAAAGGTAAGTCAATATCACAGTTTATGCATTTAAAAAAATATTACCATTATGTTCAAATTCAATACGGTGGTTTTCAGCTTCCCGTCGAGGTAGTAGCGGTAGCGATAGTGCGTTAACTCCTTACAAGACAGCATTTTCGGCAGTTTCTAATGTTGGCAGCCTGATGAAAGAAATGCTGGCAGTCGTTGACATCACATCAGCTGTTATTCTTTCGATAACCAACAACTGTGCAAATTATGAGCTGTCAGAACCCAAATGGTATATGATGCCTGGTACAAAGATGGATGGTCCGCCAGCTTTTGTACTCAAGAAAGAAGAGACAATGATTATCACAACGAAAGCAGGCAAATTACCAAGTAAGTATATACAATTAACGTTGTCCATGTAAAGAAGAGATTATCACTACAACAAGAGAAAATTCAATTTTTAACTGTAGAATGTGTAACATTGAACATGGACAAGAACTATGAATTCTATGTTAACAATTAATGCTAGTATTGAGCATTCGTTAAAGCCCGTGCCCGTGCCCGTGCCCGTGCCTGTGCCTGTGCCTGTGCCTGTGCCTGTGCCTGTGCCTGTGCCTGTGCCTGTGCCTGTGCCTGTGCCTGTGCCTGTGCCTGTGCCTGTGCCTGTGCCTGTGCCTGTGCCTGTGCCTGTGCCTGTGCCTGTGCCTGTGCCTGTGCCTGTGCCTGTGCCTGTGCCTGTGCCTGTGCCTGTGCCTGTGCCTGTGCCGATTATTGAAAGTTATGTCGACTTTGTACATCAGATGACTTGAATGTGTACATGTCCAGGGACATAATCCGATCACAAATATCTAGAATGCTACAGAAAATTAAAAATTTTGGCGCGAATAAATTTCTAGACCATATAAATACCAGCAGTACAGAATCGGAAAACCATCAGTTGTCTACAAATTTGCCTAGAGGAAACATCTCTTGCTTGCACTATCAGTTATAATGTGGATGTACGTGGACGAAGATTTTTATGCCTCTGTTACAGAAAAAGGTGATGGCATCATGGTAGTCGTTATACATGACAATCAATTGGAGAACAATGTTAGCCCTGACCTGAAAGACATGAAAGAGGTGATGGAGTTTCTGGAATTGAATGGAAAAAAGTATCGAACAAAGAAAACTATGAGTACAGACGATCTCCAAATCATTCAAAAGAAATATAAAGGTGGAAAGAAAAGCGCAAAAACGTACAAGAAAGACGGCAAAGATGAAAGCAAGGAACGTTCGAAAATGAAAAAAAAGCCGTCGCTTTTAAGAAGAAGAAACCAGATCATCTTAAAATAAAGATTCCAAATGAACCATTCATAATTGACGAAGTTCAAGTATCAGACAGAGAGAAGGCAATTGAAGAGATACTCTGGACTATTTACTCTAAAAGTGTGATAGAACAATTATCAAAAATCATCCGAAAAAAATGCTTTGGATGTAAATACGGCTGCTTAAGTCAACGAGATCATGATATCTGTTGTAATACTTCCTATGAGGAAGTTTTAGATTCGTATTTAGAGGACGCTATATCTAAAGTAGATATGAATCAGGTTTCGTTAGACTTTTTAAATAAATTAAACGATGTACAACCACCGGTGGGTGGAATGGCAAGAATAAAGTACGAATGCCTAGATTGGTATTATGGCATTCTAGAAAACGATGCAGGCATTGTAAAAGTCAAAAGCATTCTCTTATCTTGTAATTAGCAGTAGACAATATTAAAAAGGTCATTTGTAATTTTTTGAGAATTGTAGATGAAAATTTTAATATAAATGAATGTATTTGTTTGAAAAAAAAAAATGTATTTTTCATTTATCCATTCAATCGCTTATCCATTCATTTTTTATATAAAAGAAATAAAAAGAAATGTTATCACAAAAATAATTTCATTTTTGACGAGCAGCGCTACAGTGAACATGAGCTCCTGCTTCCCGGAGTCACCTTTAAAACTTAGTGCAAATAACGCCGACGGTACTGATCTAGCAGGTGATGCAAAAGTGGGACCCATTAATTTGTTCTTGAACGATTTGTTTGTTCAAGCCGACGTTTCGCTTAATGGTAAATTGGTTTCATCAGCAACAAAGAAAGCGTTCAAGAACAAATTAATGGGTCCCACTTTTGCATCACCTGCTAGATCAGTACCGTCGGCGTTTGTAATTTTTGCTCTCGCGTAAAGTTGAGTTCGTGCCAGATCCATGTACTCAGTCCCAGCCCCACTGACTAAAAATTCAATGGGGCCATTGTCACTGATGTTTGAAATAGGGTGATAATCAATCGCCCTGCTTCAAGTCCTGTTTGTGTAGGTGGTACAAAAAACAAATCGAGTTCAGTCTTTGAACATTCTGTTGAGTCGTGATGAACAAATGCCATTTTTTGTTATTCAAATATATCGTTAGGTGTTGGTTTCTTTCTTTTTGTTTGCTTTGGTTTTCTGCCTTTTACCTTGGGAGGAGGTGCTTTCTTCTTCTTAGTCTGAGAACGACTGGTCTCATCCGGCGAAGCACGGCGTTTTATACCTTTTCCAGTCTGTCCCATTACATTCCTTGCTGTGTCGAAAGCTTTGTTTTTCAGACTATTTTTAGCTTCCAAGGCACGTGTTCTAGCTGATGACTTTATATCTCGGCCAGTCATGACGTCATTTGCTATATTCAAACCGGTGGCTAGTGCCGTTTTGCCAACTGCTTTAGCGCCATCTTTAATAAAAGGAACAGCTGATCTGAATAATCCCTTGAGGAAAGAACCGATACCATATCCACGTTGAATTCTCGCGCCATGAAACGCAGGAAGATTACCCCCTCCGCTTTGAGCTTGTTTCAAATAATACGACTTGTAAAGATTTATATTAGGTTCGTGAATTTTCCTTGTCATGATTTACAAGTACAAAGGTCTGCGCTGTCTAAAGTGTAGTTGCACGATCACCTTTCCGGACTCAAATGGTACATATTGTGCTGTGTCGTCTTTTATATTCACTTGTATGCGATCAATAGTCTTTCGGTTAATGGGAAAGAACGGAGGGTCTTGAAATGTCTTAGATATAATATCTCCATCATTTCCTTCAACACTGATTATACGTAGCAAAGGCACCATGCTGTCACCCACGATTTGTGCTTCAATGACGTCACTGTACAGTAAAGCGAAGTAAAACTCGCTTCCAAGCTCATAACAAACGGCGCTGTTGTTTTCCTTGTAATACGTGACATAGTATCTTCAAATCCTAACATAACAGCAAGACTAGTACCAAACATAATAGAGTAACCATTTAGAACTGTCACTGTAAAACGTCGGGTTATTTTATCATATTGTATATCAATACTATCTTTAGCTTTCTTGTCGTTAATAGCTTCTTTAATCCCTTGGATAATCTCATTAGCACTAGTGTAATATCCTTCTTTCATGAGGTAAACAGTTGGAATACCAATACGATCAGAGATGTAAAAATGATTTTCCTTTTTGCGCACGTTATTCCAGGTTCTAGGATATTGAATCTCTTTTAAACTAACTTCCCATTCTCCTGAAAGCTCAATGGGCTGTGGTGGTCGTACACTAAAATTTGACACAGTATTGTCAGGATATACATCCATTGACGCGTTACTCGGTAGAGTAAGATAGAACTGTGATGTTTCCATCTTCACACGTGAGATGATAATAAAGAAAGCCATCAATAGAGGTTGTTAATATGTTCACAGTAAATCGCTTTCAGGTATCCAACTGTTAAACTCGTTAGGCCATCCCATCCACTTCACGAGAACTTCTGCTGTCCCATTACGCTTTCGCTTACGTAAAATTTTTTCAACGTGATAAACATCATCACGCTTGTCGACTTTTTGTAACTCTTGCTCATAAAATCTACCCTGAATTTCTTCATCATTGAGATATTTGATTCGATAGGTTGGAGGGCGAGATGATTGTCGACTCTCAATCTTGAATATTTCCTCAGACCATCCTGGTAAATACGCGTTTTGACAAGTCATCCGTGTTTTGCTGATCCGGACCATATCACCAACTTTGTAACGAAATCGTACAGGTTTCTTTTTAACAGTTTTCTTTCGTGCCGTTTTACGTGTTTGTTTTTCTTCATCGTTTCGTTCGTTTACATCTCGAGGTTTCATTTTAATACTGCGATGAGATGTGCCGTTGTACGAAGAAACAAAGTGTTGTAAAGCATCGATGTATCGAAGATTACTTTTCCAGGTATAGTATTTGTACTTTCGAGATTTTAAGGTTCGATTAAATCTTTCTACCACTGATGCCTTGGTTTCATTTTGAGAAGTTACAAACTGTACGTCATTATCTTTCAACAGCTTCTTGACGGGTCTGTTAGCAAACTCAGTTCCTTTATCTGTATATATAATGTTAGGGTGACGACCATCTCTAAATATCTTCTTAAATGCTTCAACTAATGCAGTAGCAGTTTTGGTTTTTAATGGTACAACCCATGCGTATTTCGAAAACACATCAATACAAGTAAGTAAAAACTTGACATCATTATTTTCTTTGCTAAGTGAGGACATGTCTACCAAATCAGCTTGCCATTCGTGATCAATTCCATCAACAAGTACTCGATTGCGTTTGATATTTCTCCTAATCGGTTTATGGAGTGTATATGTGTCTTGTGACGACAACCAATCTGTTATCTTTTTACGAGAGATTTTAAACTTTCCCTCGTCTCTTACGGCACGGTAAACAGCATCCTCTCCTCCAAAACTTCCAGCATTATCGGGATTGTGATAAAGGTTTTGAAGATACGCTTCCATCGATACAATCAGAGTTATTAGCGGAGCTCCCGCGCGGGCCGAAGGCCCGCGCGAGCGGAGCACCATATACTTAAGAAAAAATGGTTATGCATCGAGTCTATTTTCGATGGTTTTTACACAGGTATCCCAAGCGTACGTCCGACGTCCGACGTCCGCGCCCATCGCGATGCTGATTGGCTGTTACATTTCGGCGGGAACAAAAGTGACGCGCGCGCCAAATAGCACTAGACCAACAAAGCAAAGTTTTCTTTTATCTTAAAAAAGGCAAACAAACAACAACAAAATACTACTTAACAACGGAGAAAGATGAACTTCGAAGAACATAAAGAGAGTTGTGACCGAAGAAGAACATAAACTTGAGGGACACAAAAACGAAGAAATTATACTAAAGAAAAGCAAAAGACTGATTCCAAAAGATCAAGAAAACGTATTTGTAGATACCTTCGTGGAAGAATATTAAAAGACTACAGCAATTCAAAACAAATTGATACTGAGAAGAAGCGACCTTGTTTGTTATGAAAACTGTCTTCAAATTGCTTTCCTCGGCACAGTTTATTGAAGGATTTTCAAGCTTGGCAGTTGAACTATGAACAATGTTTAATCCATCAAAATTCAAGTACATAAGCTTACATCTATTCGTCAAAATATGATCAATGTCATTGAAGAAAGAAAACCTCAAGAAAATAATCACCGATAAAGTAAGTTCAAGTGTTTTTATTATCCATGGTTCAAGATTATCATTTGTTTCAAGTTTTTGCGAGACAACACTCAAAAATTAGTTCAATCTTCAACTCGTTTCGTCGTAGTTTTCGTGTAAAAGTACGTAGGAAATGTTTTGCAGTCTAAATTAGTTCAATCTTCAACTTGTCATAGTTTTTGTGTAAAAGTAGGGTCTGTTTTGCAGCCTAAATTAGTTCAATCTTCAACTCGTTTTGTCATAGTTTTACCTCATAAACGGAAAACATCAAAAATGAATTGAAATACAAACATAATTTAAAATTGGTTGAATAACTTCTGTTTATTTAGCAATATTAACTATTTTATGCTTACTAAACGAGCTTTTTTAGTAGTTTTTACTTCAAAGTCGTTAAAGTTTTTTTACAGAACAAAATGATGTTTTACACAAAGTTTTTCATAATAAAATACCTTGTTTTAAAATCCTTGTCTTTTCAAATCGATCTTGTGTTGGTAGAACTTATAATTCTTGAGGCGTTTAATTCCATTTCATTTGTTTTGTTTTATGATTTGCCATGACTACTTTTTAATAAATCTAATACGATGAAAAGGTTTAACCTTTTCTATCCGGAATCCTAACTAACTTTGGAAAATAAAAGGTAAAAAGCGGCCGTAAAACAACTGTTCGGCCACAGCACTTTTTCAAGGCGTTATCAAAAGCAAAATAAGCTTAATGACTTAAAAATAAAAGGGATAATCAGGGGCGGATTTAGGGGTGGGCCGAAGGGGCCGCGGCCTCTCCTTCTGTTGAATAAATGATCACTCAAAATGCTGGAAATCGCATCTCTGACGGTCTCAATTTCAAAATTTTCTGGGGGCGCATGCCCAGACCCCCCTAGATACTCCCGCCTTCGGCGGTCGATGGGACACTGAACCATTTTAATTGGCCGGCCCCCCCTTTCTCAATATCCTGGATCCGCCCCTGATAATAATAAGGCTATTCACACTATCGTTTGGGAATCGTATTTTCCATCAAAAACATTTCTGAACACTTTTTTGTCTGAACAACACTATTGACTGAAGTGACAGTTGAAAATTTGAGAAAAAGATGAAAAAGTGCATAGAATGAAAACGATAACCAACCTAAGAAAAAGCAGTGGAATTTATTACATTTTTTTACTTACATTAAATCAATTTCCATTCATGAATTGTCCATTAACATGCTTTTATCGGACTTTTTTCAATGAGAAATCTCCGTCCCTCGTGTAAATGTCGACAAACTTTCGTGCGTTGCGTTACATGATGGCGTCATCTACATCGATAGCCAATGAGGTTTTTGACATTATGTCAATCAAAAAGAGAGCGAGAAATATATTACATTTTACTGGTTTTTCCAGGGCTTTGTTTTGATTCTCTCTCCGCGCGCTGAATCTCCGAAAGGTTATATTTTTCGATGAAAAATGCTATATAAATTACAATAAACAGTAAGTTGTATAATAAATCCCTTATTAGATATTTTCTTGGGTATTACGGGCTGGCATTTTACTCATTGCTTACTGATTAAACGTACGCAACTCGTAAAATATCAGCACGTATATTATACCCAAGAAAATATCTAATAAGTGGTATTTACATGCACATGTTGATGTTGTAAGAAAAAATTAAACTGGGAGCTCCGCTATTAGGTATTACCTAATTTGTATATTAATCACTACCGTTCCTCCGCAACAAGCAAGAATACATTTAGCGCGCCTACAGATATTATTTGCACTAAGTTTTAAAGGTGACTCCGGGAAGCAGGAGCTCATGTTCACTGTAGCGCTGCTCGTCAAAAATGAAATTATTTTTGTGATAACATTTCTTTTTATTTCTTTTATATAAAAAAAAGGAATGGATAAGCGATTGAATGGATAAATGAAAAATACATTTTTTTTTTCAAACAAATACATTTATTTATATTAAAATTTTCATCTACAATTCTCAAAAAATTACAAATGACCTTTTTAATATTGTCTACTGCTAATTACAAGATAAGAGAATGCTTTTGACTTTTACAATGCCTGCATCGTTTTCTAGAATGCCATAATACCAATCTAGGCATTCGTACTTTATTCTTGCCATTCCACCCACCGGTGGTTTTACATCGTTTAATTTATTTAAAAAGTCTAACGAAACCTGATTCATATCTACTTTAGATATAGCGTCCTCTAAATACGAATCTAAAACTTCCTCATAGGAAGTATTACAATTGCAACAGATATCATGATCTCGTTGACTTAAGCAGCCGTATTTACATCCAAAGCAGTTTTCTCGGATGATTTTTGATAATTGTTCTATCACACTTTTAGAGTAAATAGTCCAGAGTATCTCTTCAATTGCCTTCTCTCTGTCTGATACTTGAACTTCGTCAATTATGAATGGTTCATTTGGAATCTTTATTTTAAGATGATCTGGTTTCTTCTTCTTAAAAGTGACGGATTTTTTTCACTTTCGAACGTTCCTTGCTTTCATCTTTGCCGTCTTTCTTGTACGTTTTTGCGCTTTTCTTTCCACCTTTATATTTCTTTTGAATGATTTGGAGATCGTCTGTACTCATAGTTTTCTTTGTTCGATACTTTTTTCCATTCAATTCCAGAAACTCCATCACCTCTTTCATGTCTTTCAGGTCAGGGCTAACATTGTTCTCCAATTGATTGTCATGTATAACGACTACCATGATGCCATCATCTTTTTCTGTAACAGAGGCATAAAAATCTTCGTCCACGTACATCCACATTGTATCTGAGAGTGCAAGCAAGAGATGTTTCCTCTAGGCAAGTTTCTAGACAACTGATGGTTTTCCGATTCTGTACTGCTGGTATTTATATGGTCTAGAAAATTATTCGCACCAAAATTTTAATTTTCTGTAGCATTCTAGATATTTGTGATCGGATTATGTCCCTGGACATGTACACATTCAAGTCATCTGATGTACAAAGTCGACATAACTTTCAATAATCGGATTACATGTCTGGACAAGCACAATAACATCTGATTACGTTTCTCTGTCAAGACTACCCCCTCCGTATCTGATGAGGAGGGGTAGTCTTAGTTCATTGATTACATTCCATCTAATGATGACAGACATTCTCCTTGCATACTAGACCTCTGACCACCCCCTCCCCAAAAAGTGAAGGGGGAGGGGGGAGGTGCCATATAGGTAAGGTAAACTACTTGTGCCTGTGCCTGTGCCTGTGATCTAAGCTTCACTGTGTTGTTTATTCCTTGTAGCGGTCTCTAAATATGTAATCGGTTTTGGAACAGAAGGAATGATGTCGTTTAAGTTTGGTGACAAATGGCTGATTGTTCTTTGGAGTGCCGTCCCCTTTATGGTAAACAAGTATTACGCCGAGGTATTATCAACGTTATCATCATCATTATTATTGTTATCATCATCATCATTGTCATCATCATATTTACGACATCATCATTGTCATCATTGTCATCATCATATTTACGATCATCATCATTGTCATCATCATTTTATCATCATCATTATTATTATAATAATAATAATTAAAAATAATTAGAATATCATCTCATTAACATCACCACAACTACTACAGCTCCTACCATCATCACCAGCAGAGTGACAATAGGGAACTTTAGATTTGACAACGAGTACGAGATTGAGTACGAGTACAAGTTTTGAAATTGGCCTTGTGTGTATTGTTGATGATGTTGTCCTGTGTACATTATAGATTGAGACACCAAATGAATAAAAACAGGAAGTGGAATGTAATTAAGTATCAACAATACACACAAGGCCAATTTTAAAACTTGTACTCGTACTCAATCTCATACTTGTTCGGCAAATCTAAAGTTCCCTAATAGTCCAAGTGACGACGACGGGGTTTTCAAACAAGCGTGGCATTGTCACAGTCTGACGCATGCGCACTAATGGCAAAAACGTAAATTCGTATAGTCGTAGTTGCACTCGTAGGTGTACTTGACCCGGTTTCTGATGGGTACCTCTAAACCCTGACCCTATTTAAGGCAGCAGAATCCTAATAATACGTACCCTATTCAAGACAAATTGGTAAAAAGTAGACCTATTCAAGACGCCAAGGTAAAAAACCATACCCTATTTGGCGGAACATCCCCGTATAATAAATATAAGGGAGTACCCCCTCCTCCCCCCCCCCCCCCCCCCATCCCTCCCCTCCGGGCCCATAATGCTTTATTCTAGAAAATGGCGCTCATGCACATACACATGAGTTAGATGCATTGGTTATATCTTGGACTGTTCCCTTATTTTCATCAGATCACAGATACAGACCCTTTCCCAAAAGAGAAATATAACGATGTTTTCGCCACTTACAAGGCTAAAGGGCAGAAGGCAGGTGAATACGGCACTTGGCAAGCGAAAACCAACGGCCAAAAAAACTTACTTTACTCGATGGGCGGCGCAAGGAGGGCACCCTTCCAAGTCTTCATTTCTTAATTAACAAGCAAAAAAAAGCCGTGTGTGTTTACTCAGAACACGACTCTTTAAATAAAAATTCTTACATTGACAAATAAAGTTGTGTTGCTGTAGCAAGAGAGAATAAATAAGAAAGCGAAACTCCTATATTAACCCGCGCATCATGTAAATTCACATGCCAGCTATTTCTAGTAACACCAAAACACCTTACCCTTCTCCTGAGCGTAAAAATTGGCTTCCCCCGCTATACTCCCGTGCGCTGAATTTTGTAACTTCTGATCATTTCCGTAAACTTCGACTTAAACTTTTAAAACGACATAGCCCCCTTTAAAGTCCCGTCTACACGAGCAATTCTTATGTGGCAACTTTATATGGCAATTTTTATTTGCTCGTGTAGATGATCGTCAAATATTTGTTGTCAATTTGCGTCAGTAAAAATTACGAACAGCGGAGACGCTTACGAAATAAAGGCTAGGGTACAAAGCAAGATGGCGCCGATAAAGAAAAGACACAGATGACTTCAAAATAATTGTCACATTTATGTATCATCTCGTCCACACGAACAATTTTAGATGTGTGACAACTTTTATTTGCCACATAAAATCTAACATGCCAGCTTTCAAAAAAGTACAGCTGTCACATAAAAATTGACTAACACAACAAATAAAAATTGCCACATAAAAATTGCAAATGTAGGCGGGGCTTAAAGCTTTTATCCAGGATATCAATCTGGCAAGGTTTAAAAAAAATTATCCCACCGATTTTGAATAAAAACGGGACGATTTTTTTCAGTGCAAAAATTCATTGTTTTTCAAATATTTACCGATAACAACGGCCTTTGAAAAGATACAGCAAAATCCTTCCAGCCAGGTTGTAGGAGTAGTTGGCATAATAAACAATAATCGAACTAAATCACTTACTTATTGCTCAACTACTGCACGTGTTATGTAAATATGAATGATTAACTGTAACTACTGGTCAGCGATAACTATTCTTGGCGCTTACACAAGTATTAATAGGACTTTTTTCTACATTTTCTGTGAATTTCAACAAATTTAGTCCACGGGATGAGTTTGGAAAGGATACAAGTGAATTTCAATGAAAGCCCTCGCCCTATAGTTTGAACCTTTATTTATATTTTACCCTGAAGAAATGTTTGTAAAGTATACCAACATCATGTTTATGAATAAATCCGTACTCATTGTATTGGTGGATTCGCTGGGGCGAGTCTGTACATATTGGCATACTGAGAGAAAACTGCAATTGATTTGCGCGTTTGAGAGAATATTTAAGGATGAGAGATTATATATATATATATTTGTGGTTCTATATTTGCTTCAGACCATTTCTTTGTAAAAACATGCCGCCATTTGGATTCTCTCGTGGTGGAAACCGCTGCGTTACTGCAGGCTCAAATGAAATGAAATGAATCCCTATATAAATTCGCATGCATGTCAGACACGTTATAAGTACATTTAAATCAAAATTGTGTGAACATTTCTTTTTAAGTCATATTTTTCTTAAACATAATTTGTATATAGCCTTTCATATTTGATATTCAATAATTTTGTTTATAATTGTGTAAACGCATAGAGATTTTTATATGCGTTCTAAGAACCTATTATTATTATCATCATATTATTAATACGCTAAACGTATCTTATTCCAATAAACCCGCCCACTGTGCTAGCAAACGAATTCCATAAATGCTAAGAACAGGTAATTGTGGGTGCAATAGGGGGTAAATTGGAACGAGAAATTAAATGCTTGCAAAACTAGAAATCAAAGTCGTCTCGCAACGATCTCACCTCGGCCGCCATCTTGGATTATCATTGACACAGGGAGCTCAATCATTACATGAAGAGCAGCCCAAGCGTTAGGAAAAGTAGTGAATTTTTCACGTGTACCCCGACTAGTTATTATTATTGTTATTATAAATATTTTGCTAAAGTTTTGCCTTGTCATACCTGAAAAGTGTTTTTTAGCCAGTTTAGTATGTGTTTAATGTAGGTTTATTCATTCAATAATGAGAGATTCGGCGATAAAATATTTGTGATTTCGTACATCGCTAAGAAAAAAGCAGTATAATAACGATTTATTAACCTCGCTTGTTCGTTATTGGAAAGATATCAGACCTCGTTCTTTTTTTGTCAAGACCTCGGTCTGATATTTTCCCGTACAGACCAAACGTATTAAACAGTACATTTTTATCTACAAAAACTGAACAAAGATAGTAAAGAAAAGACAAGTAGTCTGAAGAAGGCTGAACAGCATTACCAGTACTATGGGATATTCACCATTAATGCTGCCATGGGAACACAAAGTACCCTCACTCTCAAAGTTATAATCAGTAGTTTGTAATTACCATAGCAACATGAGTGTAACACAGTCATCATAGCAACATGATTGTGACATTGTTTCTATGGAAACATAATCCAAACAAGTATATAAAAACGATCATAGAACGCTAGTGAATTATTATTTTCCTAATTATGTTTTCTTTCTTTTCTTTTCTTTTCATAGTACAATAGTTCAGTTCTAAAACGTATTGAGACAATACATATGCACATTAACTCCTTATAATTGTACAGTACGTGGCTGCAGTGTAATATAGCGGTCCTATTAACAGTTAATTGTAAAACGTTTTGAATCGAATTGATATGTTTTAAAATAATCCAGGTTTCCGGGGACCGCCAGATTTTTGCACACTAAATGTTTAGCAAAAAATGTTACAAATACCGCCTTCAATGTGACAAATTCACCCAGAAAAGAGTTAGTCATAAAGATGAAAAAGGAACACTTTAAATTTCCATAGTAAGGATGTTTATTTTAAGTGTCATATTTAGTTAAATATACACGGTTTTTAAGGG
This sequence comes from Metridium senile, assembly GCA_949775045.1. Lineage (NCBI taxonomy): Eukaryota > Metazoa > Cnidaria > Anthozoa > Actiniaria > Metridiidae > Metridium > Metridium senile. The sequence goes on from OX459100.1 coordinate 1,706,656, forward strand.
TTTTTGAAGTTTGTTAATTAAGCAACAAAGATATGAAAGGGTGCCTTGTTAGCGCCTCCCATCGAATACATCACGCTCCTTTGGCCATCGGTTTTATCGTGCCAGGTGCCATATTTATCGGCATCGATAGCTTTGTCCTTGAACTTTTTCAAAGCGGTATCAACATTGAATCCCATTGGGAAAGGATCTGTATTTGTGATCTGATAATAAATATAAACATTGTGAAGAATTAAAATATTGATGCAATTTTTTCTATAATTTATATATAAATTTTTCCAAATAATATTTGTTACCAAAGTTGTCTAGTAAATTGAGCCTTCTTATTGGATGTTTTGGGTCACGCGAACCGTGTCCGACACCGCCGCGCCTGAGTTGCACCCAATTCAAATCTTTTGGGAATATGTATTTCGATATTTTGAAAAGTTTTGGAAGAAAAATTTTTATTCCCAGAGGTTTTGAATTGAGTGGAAAGTACATAGCAACGCGTTAGCCGATTTGGCCTATTGCATGCCAGCGACAGACGACTTAAATTTGCCATAACGTACCATTTTTTAAAATAATGTCACCAAATTCCTACCAGCAGCAGATAAGATATTTGCAGTTCAAACAAGTGATTGACAGAAAATTTAATTTTGCCATACCGAAATCTATATCTATATATATATGAGAGCAAGTCGAAGGAATAAATAGGACACGTAACATGATAAGGTTAGTGGGAAATTAAAGTTGTGATGTCATTTTTTTTTTAAACTTGGCAAAAGTAAACTTGATCATGTAAGAGTTTCTAATATAAAATGAAAAATAGTGGTCACCGTGTCTGAATTCGGCAAAACGTTGGAAATTGTGGGAAATGATGACGACGTACCTCGGCGTGAAACTTGTTTGGATACATAAGGGGAACACTCCAAACAACAATCAGCCATTTGTCACCAAATTTATACGACATCATTCCTTCTGTTCCAACAACTGCCCCTTTTTTCCAGAATTTCCAGGATGAAAACCCTACAAGGAATAAACAACACAGTGAAACTTAGATGCACAGGCACAGGCACAGGCACAGGCACAGGCACAGGCACAGGCACAGGCACAGGCACAGGCACAGGCACAGGCACAGGCACAGGCACAGGCACAGGCAGTCTTTTACTCGCTTCTGTCATCTATATAATTTTAACATATATACCTACCTGGTATTTTGCCTCCTTTCATTGTGATAATCATTGTCTCTTCTTTCTTGAGTACAAAAGCTGGCGGACCATCCATATTTGTACCAGGCATTATATACCATTGGGGTTCTGACAGCTCAAAATTTGCACAGTTGTTCGTTATGGAAAGGGTGACAGCTGAAGAGGCGTCAACGACCGTCAGCATTTCTTTCATCAGATTGCCGAGATTACTAAATGCTGCCTTGTAAGGATTTTCCGCACTACCGCTATTGTCACCATTTCGACGTGAAGCTAAAAAAAGAACATATTGAATCGTAATTTTAATGTTTCACGTCTTATGACGTGCAGAATTCATAAATTGATGATCAAACGCGCGAAGAATAAACTGGCATTTGAAGTCAACATTGTTAAGACACTGTGCGCGTTGGCTATTTACAAAAGATATGTAGTTACGCTTTAATCAGATTATTTTGTTGATTTTCCCGCAAAATCCTCTTCTCTCTCAAAGTTGATCTGACATTAAAGCTCCATAGTATGAAAAATTAAACACTGATACATGGCAGAAATGGACAACATTGACCTGGAGGGTGAGTGAGTGGAGGGAAGACTTTTTAAAACTACTCTGTTAGCAGAGGAGGGTTTTCTCGCTCTTCTCTCAGAAGAGCGCAACATGATCTTTACATCATCTTAATTATGCAGCGTTAGACCTGCGTGAAATCAAACGGGACCTTTCCCACTAGATAGACGTCCGGCGCTTTACAAACTAAATTCACTGGCTCAATTTACCTCTGACAACCTTTGTGAAACTGATGTATGCTATAAGCTTACCTTTTTCTTCTTTTGTCGCGGTCAGACTGTGATGAGAGCTTTCAACAACGGTTGAATAGAAAAGTACCAGCCTGGAGAAAAGTAGAGATTACCAATAGTTATTTTATCACTAAAACTATTAAAGAATGTTAAAAAACCCGAGAGAATTGAATTGAAAAAGACAAAAGCATCTTTATTTTTATTAAAACTATGCATAAAAAAGGAATAAAAACATCAATGATGAAAATAAAGTTTAGAAAGATGAGACAAAGCACTGCCTAAAAGGACAGTACTATGGCAATGGTATATTTTACGCGGCGTCAAATCTATAGCTGAAATACACAAACAAAAATTAAAAAAAAACTGCATAATAAAGACCTACCATGCAAAGCCAAGAATAATGGTTATCTTCATATTTTCAGTTTTCACAAAATCGAGTTTGCTTGATTTTGGATTTCCAAAAGAGTTTGTTTTCGAAGCTTAACCTTAAAGCCTGCAGATCACCACAAACTGGTTTGTTAAATTAAACGACTATGTTGTTTTGTAAACTTGTTACAAAAAGCCTTACCAGCGTAACCAATCAAATTACTCGAACGTCTTACGGCCAATTTTGGCGCAATAGTATTGGCTAGCTTTTTGGGACGTCATACTCGTCTTAAATTTGATTCGCTGATCTGCTATAGAACAAAGTGATCACAAATTTTGATTCAGTGGAATGAGCTAATAATGAAAAGATTTCAAAAAGGAATTTTAGTTTAATTATTAAAAGGAACACTTAAAAGGTTTTAAGTTTATTTGCTTATAGTAAACGTTACCGACTGCTGATATTAAAAATTTACGAAAAGCTTTTCGAAGTATCATTTTCAACAGGTTATTTCAACTGGTTTATTTCAACTTCTTTTTTTGAAATACGACAAGGAACTTACTAACAAACAAAGGTTTTTGATGAAGATAATAATCACAATATAACAAAATCATGTGTACATAATATACTAACTATTACTTAACATTATGAGAGGGTCCTGAAGGGAGGATCTGAATCCCATTTCCCAGTTTATTATGGACCAAATCCCAGTCAAAAATCACATAATCCCATCATTTTTGCTCAAGTTTTCAATCCCATTCCCATTTTCTATTGTTCTTTTATTGTAAATCCCATTCCCAGTGCATCCAATCCCATTTCCCAGTCAAAAATAAGGCCAATCCCAGCTCCCATTTTACCCCTTCAGGACACTCTTATTACAGTGAGAAAACTCGAACCATGAATTGAACACTTTGAGTTTTTTTAACTTTAATCCACATCCCTTGAGCAAATAGAATGGAAATATGATTTATTATGAACTATAAGCGTACTTGAATTTAATGCTTCATTTTTAGAGCTTTTGTAGAATATTAAAAAAGTCAAGTGTTCATATTGTTCAAGTGTCCTCACTGTAATTACCAAATAATAGTTATAATGTACCATTTTTTAGAAATTGTTTCCTTACAAAAACCTACGCAGCCCAACACAAGTTTAACCGCCAACTATTATGTATTTTCCGCCTACTGTTTCCTAACAATCTTGATCGCATTTCACTCGATCTGTTTAGGTATTTTGTTGATAACAAAGCGACCTGCAGTCAAAACAAAGAATTAATGGCTTTACCCGTTTCACAGAGGTTCTCAACACACAAAAATCGATATCTACTAATTGAATGGCTTTGCAAAACAATAATGGTATATTGAACAATCAAAACATATTTCTTTTTTCGTCACGATAACTAGCGGTTAAATTAATGTGTACTGCGTCAATGTTTCTAATTATGTAAGTTAACTAGCGGTTAAATTAATGTGTACTGCGTCAATGTTTCTAATTATGTAAGTTAACTAGCGGTTAAATTAATGTGTACTGCGTCAAGGTTTCTAATTATGTAAGTTAACTAGCGGTTAAAGTAATGTGGACTGCGTCAAGGTTTCTAATTATGTAAGTTAACTATCGGTTAAATTAATGTGTACTGTGTCAATGTTTCTAATTATGTAAGTTAACTAGCGGTTAAAGTAATGTGGACTGCGTCAAGGTTTCTAATTATGTAAGTTAACTAGCGGTTAAAGAAATTTAGACTTCGTTGGTGTTTGTAAGAAAACAATTTGAGTAAAAAATGTACAATAACTAGCGGTTAAAGTAATGTGGACTGCGTCGATGTTTGTAAGAAAACAATTTGAATAAAAATGTACGATATGTAGCGGTTAAACTAGTGTAGAGTGCGTTGATATTTCTAAGGAAAAAGGCGAAGCGAAAAGGTCCGATCCTGGTTACGAGATTTATTGTCTGACGCGTACGCCTTGGATCTAGCCCTTTAGTCCGGCGTGTTTTATTCCAAAGCCGGACAGGATGATTTTCAAAACGCCAGCAGCAGTAGGTATATATTATATACTTAAAAAACACAGTGTAGAAATAACAATTCAAAAACACTTTAACTTGTTCATCACTCAATTCACTTTTCTTTTTGTTTTGATCAGTTTTGATCTAGCTGTTAGAAATATAGTGTAGGTTTGTAGGTTGGAATCATTATTTAAAGAAGTAAGAGCCATCAACCTTTTTTAGATTATTTAATCCGACGTTTCGTGCTAAGCGCCCATCTTCAGGGATATTATAGAATGTTTGATATCGTCATTACAACTGCCAAAAATTAAAAAAATTCCCTTTATTTCGATAGCTTTATTTGTTTTGATTTTCTATGCGCGAGCGCAGCGCGCGCGCATTTTGATTTCCTGAGTTTTTCATTAGTTTCCAATAAATACATTTTGTTCAATAAGCTTATAAAAACTCGCTCCAAAAAATCAAAGTTAAGAGATTTTACACACTGAAGAACAAATGATCGGTTCGTCGTAGATCAACAATTTTATTTTTTATTTTTGGCAACTTATGGCGTTTTAAGGAAAAATATATATATGAGGAAATTCAGGAAATCGGACACTTTTGTCAATTTTAGGCGATTTTATGTAACTTAGGGCGACCTTACAATATCTTAGAAAAAAGTTTTCTAAAATCGACTATATATTACTACTTTGAAACTTATCCATCCCCTTCAAAACTATTCTGGGTATTGTAATTACACTGCAATAAGGAAACTTTAGATTATTTAAGCAACATTACGGGACAAGAAGGTAAATCGTTCGTTTCGCAACTATACCGTGCTATTATTTTGTTTCTATTAGAAGTAAAGAAATGTTCATAGTTTTTAAGTTGGGTAATCAAAAAGATATTTCACGGTTTTTGACCGTCTTGTGTGTTTAAAATATTGACCGTGATAATGGCAACGTTTCATAAGCGTGTCGTAACCATTATCTCTACGCTTGGATAAGCGCTATGAATATTTTATGGGACGTAAGTGAAATCATCCACCATTACACCATATACAGGTAAACTATATACATCTAGGTATATCAACTAACTATCAGTTGGACGTTGACGGTGAACGAGTCGCATCGGCTTTATTGGTAAGACTTTTTATCTATACTCTTGTAACTTTGACCGTCGCCTGGTTCATATATATGATGTATTTTTACAGCTAGAAATGTTTTTGTATTTTTGTTTCTTACATCATCGCCAGGCGCTTTATATTTATGATGTGCTTTACAGAAAAGAGCTTGTACTTTTGTTTTGAAGGATTCAAAATTCAAAGGAAGAATTGCACCCTAAAATAAGGCAAATAAAAATACCATAACAAAGACAATAACAAAAACAGGAAAAAGAACATTGATCAAATAGAAAAAAACTTTCCAAACTAACCAATACATTTTCTCATCCAATATATTTTCATTCTAGCAGTAACGTGGTTAATACCTACAACATGAAGGCTATTGTTTACTTCTTTATTCTTGGGTAAGTGGTATTTACTCACTCAGTATTTTATCAGCTGTTTTTGAACAATTGTTTTGACATACACATACTACTGGCCCGGAAGGCGTCACACGTTTGCAAATGTTATTCAAATTAAGTCATTACTTATTTGCTTGCTTCTTACTGGTCTTCTTACTTTATTACTTATTTACTTACTTACTTACTGATCTACCTTCTTGCTTACTTACTGGTCTACTTACTTGATTACCTATTTACTTACTTACTAATCTACATCAGTTCTTACTTACTTACTGGTCTAATTACTTGATTACCTATTTACTTACTTACTGATCTGCCTTCTTGCTTACTTACTGGTCTAATTACTTGATTACCTATTTACTTACTTACTTACTGATCTACCTTCTTACTTACTTACTGGTCTAATTACTTGATTACCTATTTACTTACTTACTTACTGATCTACCTTCTTACTTACTTACTGGTCTACTTACTAGATTACCTATTTACTTACTTACTAATCTACATCAGTTCTTACTTACTTACTGGTCTAATTACTTGATTACCTATTTACTTACTTACTAATCTGCCTTCTTGCTTACTTACTGGTCTACTTACTTTCTTACCTATTTACTTACTTACTAATCTACATCAGTTCTTACTTACTTACTGGTCTAATTACTTGATTACCTATTTACTTACTTACTAATCTGCCTTCTTGCTTACTTACTGGTCTAATTACTTGATTACCTATTTACTTACTTACTTACTGATCTACCTTCTTGCTTACTTACTGGTCTACTTACTTTATTACCTATTTACTTACTTACTTACTAATCTGCCTTCTTGCTTACTTACTGGTCTACTTACTTTCTTACCTATTTACTTACTTACTAATCTACATCAGTTCTTACTTACTTACTGGTCTAATTACTTGATTACCTATTTACTTACTTACTAATCTGCCTTCTTGCTTACTTACTGGTCTAATTACTTGATTACCTATTTACTTACTTACTTACTGATCTACCTTCTTGCTTACTTACTGGTCTACTTACTTTATTACCTATTTACTTACTTACTTACTAATCTGCCTTCTTGCTTACTTACTGGTCTACTTACTTTCTTACCTATTTACTTACTTACTAACTGATCTACCTTCTTGCTTACTTACTGGTCTACTTACTTCCTTACCTATTTACTTACTTACTAACTGATCTACCTTCTTGCTTACTTACTGGTCTACTTACTTTCTTACCTATTTACTTACTTACTAACTGATCTACCTTCTTGCTTACTTACTGGTCTACTTACTTCCTTACCTATTTACTTACTTACTGATCTACCTTCTTGCTTACTTACTGGTCTACTTACTTCCTTACCTATTTACTTACTTACTAATCTGCCTTCTTGCTTACTTACTGGTCTACTTACTTTATTACCTATTTACTTACTTACTTGCTAATCTACCTTCTTACTTACTTACTGGTCTACTTACTTTATTACCTATTTACTTACTTACTAATCCACCTTCTTGCTTACTTACTGGTCTACTTACTTTATTACCTATTTACTTACTTACTTGCTAATCTACCTTCTTACTTACTTACTGGTCTACTTACTTTATCACTCAGTATTTTATCAGTTGTTTTAGAACAATTGCTTTGACATACTGGCCCGGAAGGCGTCACACGTTTGCAAATGTTATTCAAAATAAGTCATTACTTGTTTGCTTGCTAAACGGAAGTCATCTTCAGAGTATATATTCATTTCTTGACTCTGAAAATTACTAATACTGTATAATAACTTAATTGCGCGAGAGAGAAAACAATTGAGCTTTTATTACTCTAAACGCATTTTCCTTAAAACAAGAAAAATGTGTTTGAAATCACGTCCTGAGACAAGCAAAGGTAATTCTTGTTTACAGAATGCATTTTTCCTGAATCAATATTAAAACTCTCAAAATAAGGACACTATTTCTCAAAATAAGGAAACTATATTTCCAGAAATATATTCCTCATTTTAGGACATCATAGTATTAAATCAAGAAACGTTCTTCTTAAAACAAGTAACCATTCTTCATTCAGGAAAACAGCATTTAAAGTGTATAAGAACAGCAATTTTAAAAGATAATCACAGCATTCGTGGGTATATTGCAGGCAGCTGAGGGTCCGTTCTATCTATTAAATAAAACTGCCAAAACATTTGCCAAAACACTGCTAACACTTTTACTTACTGTTGTTTATAGTGTTATTTTGCCTGTGAGTTCCTACGCTGCTTTTGAATACGACCTCAGTCTTCAAAATTATACTGATGTTTCTGGTAAGTGACCCCGGGGGTACTCAGAGCTAAAGTATTGATGGGGCATCCCGATGGTTATAAATACTTAGTGTAGCACCTCACAGAAATTTTTCGATGGTGCTTCTCGATCAATCAATCAAATATTTTTTTTTCAATCAAATTTTTTATTGCTCATTAAATTAACATTAAATTTGACAATTTACAGTAAACAAATACAATAAATTAATTATCATGTATATATTAATAGTTTTTTTTATAATTGTATATATATATGTTGAGCCTGAGGGCTAAATTAACTGGTAATTTTTCTAGTTAGCCCCCAGTCTTTATGTTGCTAATTTATTATATAAGCTAAGGAAATATACAAGAAAGTTAATTAAATAAGAAAAAATACAAAAATATCAGGTAGTGTTAATTTATGTTTTATATATAGGGAGTAAATAGCTAGCATTTACTCAGAATGCTGTTTAAGGAGTAGAAACTATACTAAAGTGGTTGTAACTATGTTAGATGGTTGTATATATTGTACAGAGTATAATCCAGTAGTAGTAGGCCTACAATCTCGGCAAAAATTAAGTGAGACAACTGCTTCAAAACAGGGACACTAGTCTTTACCGTAATGCGAGTGCTTTTTGGGCTTCAATTTGTTGTTTAAATCACTTCCCCGGACCCTCCCCCCAATACACAATGTTAGTCTGGCAGTCATCAAGGAATCATGTTAACTGAAAACCAACATTGCATTGAGGGGGAGGGGAGGATTACAGCGAAAATGTATAGTTAAAGGTCAAAATAGAGAAAACCGTAAAAGTGTCTCACTGGTTTCTGCCAAGATTGTAGCTTTACCATAGAATCCCGATGATGGTTGTAAAATCTGCTTTTTTTTCTCCAGGTGACCGACGAGAGCCATTCACTGGTGCAATGCTAGGCGTTGGTAAAGTTATGGTATCAGTATGGAAAAGCATCCAGAAAGAAACAACCTTAAGGATTCATATAAGAAACCTTATCAAAAAAGACCTTAAGATCCCTCGATGGTACTCGCTACATGGCCATGCCTCAGTACTACCCCCACCGGTCATCAAACAGGGAGAAGATATAACAGAAATACAGTTTGATAAGACAGAAGGTCAGTACCTTAGGGGTGAGGGGTGAGTACAGTTTGATAAGACAGCAGGTCAGTACCTTAGGGGTGAGGAGTAGTACGTATTCGCGTCCGATCTGTATGAGACATAAAATGGCTCGTCTTCGACTCGCCGTTGTATATCCCATACAGATCGGCCACTAATATTGTATATATTATATGCAGGGGGTAACCAAGGTACGGAGGGTGCTCTAGCGTATTCCATTGCATCAAGTAACGGCATGAGTTTCATGATCATCATGTGGAGAGTGCCTCAGTTTGGTTACTTAGAAGATATCTCATTCAATTGTAAGGTTAGTCGTCTATACACATCACAGACAAATCAATATAATGTAGGTATAGTAATTACAGTATTTATACACCTCATTGCAAGACGTTTTAAAAGACAAAAGAAGATCACTCGTGCTACTCTATTTTTGTTATTCCTTTGTAACAAAATTACCAGTATTCCTTTTTCATGTGACAACTTTAATTTTTTGAAACTATGTGTATGTGTATGTGAATGAGAACAGCGCCGAATGGTATATGTGTAGCTCCTATTTCAATCTCGTGATATTCATGTGTCTCTCGGAATTAATCACGTATTTAACGGCCCCCGATATTATTATCATTATTTTATTATTATTAAAAATAAATTGTTTTGGCATGTTCCGGGTGTTCCGGGCGTATTTCGGGCATGTTCTGGGCATGTTCCTGGTTTTACAGACACCCACTCAATTCATTTTGTCAGTCCTGTTCTCCCCGCTGAATATCAAATTCCACATCATTATCGCATTATCATCCCTTTTTATCACCATCGTTATCATTCCTTATTGTTAATTGTTATTACGTACCATTATCATCAACTCATAACTGAACCACTTTCTTCAATAACTATTGGTAGATTGAAAAGAACGTAGTGGTTGATAAAGCTTATCTACAAAATCTGAACAAAGATAGTAAAGAAAAGACAAGTAGTCTGAAGAAGGCTAAACAGCTTCACCAGTACTATCCGACAAATGGCGACTCATTCAAAATCAACGCTGCCATGGGAACACAAAGTGTCCTCACTCTCAAAGTTGTAATTAGTAGTTTGTAATTACCATAGCAACATGATTGTAACACAGTAACCATAGCATCATGATTGTGACATTGTTTCTATGGAAACATAATCCAAACATAAAGTACATAAAAACAATCATAGAACGCTAGTGAGTTATTATTTTCTTAATTATGTTTTCTTTTCTTTTCTTTTCTTTTCTTTTCTTTTCTTTTCTTTTCTTTTCTTTTCTTTTCTTTTCTTTTCTTTTCTTTTCTTTTCTTTTCTTTTCTTTTCTTTTCTTTTCTTTTCTTTTCTTTTCTTTTCTTTTCTTTTCATAGTACAATAGTTCAGTTCTAAAACGTATTGAGACAATACATGCACATTAACTCCTTATAATTGTACAATACGTGGCTGCAGTGTAATATAGTGGTCGTATTAGCAATTCATTGTAAAACGTTTTGAGACGAATTGATATGTTTTTATAATTAATACTATGATATTGCATATTATGGCTTCTTCTCCGTGTACTGGACACAGTCTACGTAATTCAATAGAAATTACAAAAGACTTAATTTAAACAAAGAACGAAGCTAACAAAAAATACAATAGGTTTCCAGTACACACAAAAGGAGCCCATATCAGCTACAGGATCACAACTTTATTTCTCAACTGTGACCAAGATTTTTATTCAAAGAGTCATATTCCGAGTACACACACACGGCTTTTAGCAATTTTTTGCTTGTTAATTAAGAAATGAAGACTTGGAAGGGTGCCTTGTTAGCGCCGCCCATCGAGTAAAGTAAGTTCTTTTGGCCGTTGGTTTTCGCTTGCCAAGTGCCATATTTATCTGCGTCCTGACCTTGATTCTTTAAATTGGCGAAAAGATTGTCGAGCCCCTGTTTTGGGAAAGGGTCTGTATCTTTGATCTGATGAAAATAAGGGAACAGTCCAAGATATAACCAATACATCTAACTAATGTGCATGCGCACAAGTGCCATTTTCTAGAATGAAGCATGATGGGACAGTGAGTACTTTCCGGTAATATTTTATGTCTGCTAAAACAAATCCCCAAACCAGCTTTTTAACAGATAAATAAAAAGTAAGCAAATGAAGTTGGGATTTATTTTAGAGGCCATAAAACAGTGCGAGTTCTAAGTTTCCCATCATGCTTTGCTCGTACACAAACGCTAAAATCTAAGCATGATGAGGCGACTGAGTACTTGCAATCAGTTATATATCTGCTAAAACAAATCCCTAAATCAATTTTTCTGTTTTCTTTCTAAAAACCGCAACCAATTTAGCAACAGATAAATAAAACGTCAAATGAAAATAAGATTATTTAGAGGGCATAAACAGGGTAAGGTTTCCCATCGGCATGCTTTGCCCGTGCACAAAAGCTGGTTCTCTAGTGTTTTGTATATCTCTAGAAATATTACTACTGACAATTTGGTTATTTTCGTTCTGAGACATTTAGATTTGAATACAACTACGAGTAAGAGTATGTGAGTTTTCATAGTTGTCGATAGTACGCATGCGTCAGATAATGATAATGATCATGACAATAAAAATAATTTTATTTTTTTTGATAAAATTATAATAACAATAACAGTAATGATAATGATAATGATAATGATAATGATAATGATAATGATAATGATAATGATAATGATAATGATAATGCATGATGATGATGATGATGATGATGATGATGATGATGATGATGATAATGATAATGATAATGATAATGATAATGATAATGATAATGATAATGATAATGATAATGATGATCATGATTATATAGATACGTTGACAATACCTCGGCGTAAAACCTGTTTACTCTTAAGGGGACGGCACTCCAAAGAACAATCAGCCATTTGTTACCAAACTTAAACGATATCATTCCTTCTGTTCCAAAACCGATTACATAATTAGAGACCGCTACAAGGAATAAACAACATAGTGAAGCTTAGATAACAGATGTGACATTTGCACAGGCACAGGCACAGGCACAGGCACAGGCACAGGCACAGGCACAGGCACAGGCACAGGCACAGGCACAGGCACAGGCACAGGCACACCATCACATGCGACTTGTTGTAGCGTTAATCTCTACTTACGTGGACAACGTTAGAACAGATTTCGTATGACTGTTAAACGTTCAGTGTCGTATGCACGTGTTGCCGCGACCGTGATGTTTCTAGCATTTTGCCGTGCCCTGGACCGCGTTCGTGCCGTGAGCTTTTCATAGTCATACGTAATCTGCTTATTGACATATATTCTTACTTGGTAATTTGCCTGCTTTCATTGTGATAATCATTGTCTCTTCTTTCTTGAGTACAAAAGCTGGCGGACCATCCATCTTTGTACCAGGCATCATATACCATTTGGGTTCTGACAGCTCACAATTTGCACAGTTGTTGGTTATGGAAAGAGTAACAGCTGATGAGGTGTCAACGACTGTCATTATTTCTTTCATCAGGCTGCCAACATTAGAAACTGCCGAAAATGCTGTCTTGTAAGGATTTTCCGCACTACCGCTATTGCCACCATCTCGACGGGAAGCTGAAAACCACCGTATTGAATTTGAAAATAATGGAGATATTTTTTTAAATGCATAAACTGTGATATTGACTTAGCCTCCTCCACAGGAGTTTCCTCTCTGTTTTCGGGGTTTTTTTTTATTGGGATTCCTGTTTCGAGTGACCGGAAGAGACTGAGGCCCTACGGGACCAATACCCCCTCGGTCAAATGACAAAGGGATCCCATGAGAGGGAAAGAAAAAGGAAAGGGATGCCTGCGGAGGAGGTTCATATTGACTTACCTTTTTCTTCTTTTGTCGCGGTCAGACTGTGATGAGAGCTTTGAACAACGGACGAATAGAAAACTACCAACCTGGAGAAACACAAAATAAAGATGAGCAAAAAAAAAACAGGCGGTTTTATCATCAAGTATTCAAGAATGTTGAAAACGAACGAGAATAGAAAAGAGCGGGAAAATGGATGTAAACGCGCGCGTGTAAACAAAGATTTTTCCCGCCCAAAGTGACCAAACGCCTTAAGAACTAGTAGAAGAAAGTCGGCAGAAACACTTTTAAATTGCTACAACGTTTCCCTTTCTTCGCCGTAAGGAATTCTAATTGATCCGCCAAAAATCACAAGTAAGTCATTTTAGTCAAAAATACAATTTGTTTACATGGTCGTAGAAGTCGTTGAATTGACAACCGAAGCAAAAGATTTGATCGTCACTATGTCCGAATCAATAACAAACAAAGATGGACTATCAAGACTGTTAAAAATTCCAAGCTAGAACAACGAATAACAAGCGTTCTGAAAAAAATATGGAAGGATGGGTCAGTGGAAAATATCAAGAGATCAGAAGTGGTCGGAAAAGAAGTTCATGCAAAGAAATAAAACTGTTTCTATTCGTCTTATAGAAACAAACAGACAACTTAAATGAAATGAAATAATAACGGAGTTTAATGAAGTCAAAACGACAATCTTTAACAAGAAAACTGCGCAAAGAGCTTTAAATTCTGAAGGTTATAGAAGGCGAACGATTAACAAGAAAGTTGTTCGATAAGTAATCGGAAAAAAAGAGTCAAGTAGTGCCAAGAAAGGGAATATAAAACCGTAAACGAGTATTAAAATTCTCATAACTTCTCAAGAATTTAATTAATATTTTTGTCTCAAATCTTTTACCTTTGTTGATGTTATTCTAATCTATAATTTGATGTAGTGGTCAATGTAGAAAATATGATAATGAAGTGGCGGCCATGTTGGCGTTTGGTCTATGTAATGAGAATGGTAAGATAAAGCACGGCCATGTTGACACACAGAGGAAAAAAAACACAAAAATTTATCAAAAGTTTCTATAATTGTGACCTACCATGCTAAACCAAGAACAGCGGTTACTTTCATATTGCAAGTTTTTACAAATTCGATGGAGTTTAATTGTTTTTGAAGTTTTGGAACCGGAATAGCAGCTTAGCCCCTGAAGGTCACTATAATTTGGTTTGTTAAATCCCTTTGTGTTGTGTAAAATTGTTACCAGAACACCAACAATGTACCAATCAAATTACTGGAACGTCTAACGGCCAACTTTTGTGCAACATAATTGGCTAGGTTTCTGTGACGTCATGTTGTTCTTAAGTGTGATTGGTTGACCTGCCAGAGCACATATTTTGACTAGAATGAGTAAACAATGGCAATATTTCAAGTTTTTCAGTTTAATTATTAAAAAGAACATTTTAAGGTTCTCAAATTGATTTGTTTAGTCAAGGGTACCGCTGATATTTAAAATATTGATGAAAAGCTTTTTGGAAGTGTCGGTTTCAACAAGTTAAAAATGTTATTTTAACACTCTGAAAAATTCAATCAACTTGATTCAAAACAACCGTTTTTTGATTGAGTTACATGTATTTCTAAATTGAAAAACAAGAAAATAAAACAAATAAAATCATATATATAAATGTACTGAAATAAACAAATACATTAACCTACACTTTATCGATTCACCAATTCTTAATCATCGTATATTTTTTATACATTATTTCCTGACATACAACACCACAGCCTCTAACTTCATTAGTTTCGCTATTTCTATTATTTTCTTAGAAACATTGACACAGTCCACGCTAGTTTAATTGCTAGTTATCGCACATTTTACTCCAGTTGTTTCCTAAGAAACATTGACGCATGCAGCCTGCACTAGAGCGAAAATACTAAAACCATGAAATAGAAACAAGATAGCTATATCACATTATTACTCCAATTATTTCCTTACTGACAGTTAGGAACATCGACGCAGCCATATTAGCTTAACAGCTAGTTATCGTGCCTGTTAAGACTACTGTTTCCTTTAAGTTGAACTCATAGTGCAAATAAAATTTTGATCCTATTTACTCGGCTGTTTAGGTATTTTACTGATAACAAAGTGACCTGTAGTCAAAACAAAGGATTACATTTTTAAATTAAAGTTACCCGTTCACAGCACGTGTTCATTAAATGCAATGGCTTTTCAAACAATAGTGATATATTAAGGGACGGACTATTTGATTTTTGATGGGGTGGAGGGGGGGGGGGGGGGGGGGGGATTCCCCCAAGAAATATCGAGCAAGGCCTTGACCCCTTACAAAAATCGAAATGACCAATAAAGGCAACAAAAATATTAAGGGTCTGTCAAAAAAATATCTTGCAAACTGTATGTCCGGAACTGATAAAATCGTGTAAACCGAAAATTGGGACCCCTCCCCATCAAAAATTAAATGGTCCGTCCCTAAGCAATAAAAAATCACTTTATCGTCCTAATAACTAGCAGTGAAACTAGCGTTGACTGCGTCAACAATTTAATTGAATAATAATGTACGAATGTGTTTTACATATTTTTTACTATTGAAATAAATTGTTTTAAACTAGTACTTCAACACGCGTACGTTCAACATTCAATTCAATTTTTTAATGTTTAATTTGTTTTGATCTGGCTGTCGTACTCCACTAAAAAATTCACTTTGTTAATAAATGGGTTTAAAAAGGGATATTTTAAAGAGCAAATGATCGGACAACTCAAGGTTATAAGCTTGTTCATTAGGAAGATATGTTATTGATACTCGTGGGTGATCAATAATCAATAACCTTTTAGTACATGTCCATTTACAGACAAGATTTCTTGAATCAACCACCTTCACAATAAACAGGTTTACAAACACCTTTGACACTTCAATATCAAAATAAAGTATATGAAAATATCGTAAAACCTTTTTATTTCACTTGACATTAACATTATCAAGATTACTAATTTTGCTTTGTTACATGCCGTTATAGCCGTGTGAAAAATGGACCGGCTCGCGATCGATCATTTTATATGGGCGATCCTTCACCAAATTGAAACATCGTTTAGGATTGGTACCGTAAACCAAACGGCAATAACAGAGCTGTCGGTCAAAATGCAGCTTTCGATTAGTGAAGTCTAATTGCATTTTATACATTTTAAATAAATAAATCAATAGAATATGATATTCTATTTTTTCTTACTCCAACAAAGGAATAGGGGGGGAGGGGGGGGGGAGGTGTTTTGTCGGTGCCCGATACTTGTTTGGGGACACAGATGTTGTATGTTGTAACTTTTTGTTTTCTATGAGTAAAAAATGTCTCGTGTTTCACATCGATCATCTCCAAGAAAACGTTCGTTTTTGTTTTGCAAGTGCCTTTATTTGTTTATGTTAAAAGTAAAAAAAAAATGTTTTAATTGTTTTTACTTGGTAATGAAATAGAACATGTCACGGTGTTTGACTCTTCTGAGTTAGCCGATATTACTAAATGCCACCAGCTATAAAGTATTGATAACAACAGTTTGAAAATGACGATATTCGGCCCGGGCTTAGAGTTTAAAACAAGTAAAATGTAAGAAAAACTATTTATTTTTATTAACGTTAGTATTGATATAAACTTATTTAAGAATAATTAAGGTGACAAATACAGGAATATAAGACATTTTGGGTCTTTAGGTCATGTAAGCTTAAATTTACTGAAGAAAAGAAGAAGAAGAAGAAGAAAAGAAGAAAAAGCAAAAAAATACTTATTTCATAAAGTATGAATGTTGAACGGCGAATTGCAAAAGGCAAATGATTGCAATTATTATACAACAAAACTCAAAGGTTCAAAGTTTTTATTTTCACAAATTTTGAATAAATATTACATAAATAATAATGGAAATTTTTATGGTGGAAGAGAGCAGAAATACAACCCAAAGAGCTAATGAAAGGCTTCTGCACCCTAGAACTGATTAAAATGTGCAATAATGTTTTTTGTCTTTTTCGTTTTTTGTTCTGGATTAATAATTATAGTTTCATGCATAATAAGCTTTTCTTCACTCTGTCTGGAATGTACTTTAATTTGTTTAATGTTACCAAAGAGGTGTTTATCATCATCATCATCATCATCATCATCATCATCATCGGTCGACTGTGTTTGAGCTGTCGACTGCAATAAGTCTCAAAGCATTTTGGTCTTGGGCAGCACTACTAATCTAATTCTGTTAGAGGTGTTTACAATCAATATCAAATAGACAAAAAGCGTTTTTCTGAACGGTAAAAGAGAATGATCATGAACAAATAAACAATATTCATATGACCAAACAATTGTATCATTTCTATATAAAACAACATATTTTGTATGGTGTATAATTTACTAATATAACTTTATTTGCGATCAATAACACTTTGAAAATAGATAAATAGCCAATTGTGATAACAATTTTATTTCAAACGTGCCGTCCGTAAGATCAACGCTTTTTGTGTGCTGCAAGGGAATTAGAAAACCATCAGTCCATTATTTACGGTACTGCCAGATTAATAAGAAGTTAATCAGTATTGACCATGACACTTTTCAATAAGGTGGTCGTAACCCCGGGGGGGGGGGGGGGGGGGGGGGTACTCCCTTTGTCCAAGTGGTAGGGGTGATCGGCGGAGATTTTGAAAATGACCCCTAATATGAATATTTTATAAGGTGATAAATGAAGTCAAAACACCGTTACACCATCTACAGGTGTATAAGGTATACTGTTTAACTACTAGTAGCTCATTGCTTGGATAAAGTGATGAATATTTTATGAGATGGTAAAAGAAGTCAGAACCACCGTTACACCATATACAGGTGTATAAGGTAGATCAGCTAACTATCAGTTGGACGTTGACACTGAACGGGTTGCATCGGCTTTACTGAGTGGTAAGAACCTTGATTATAAAAGATTGAGTAAATAGGCAACTACGTTTTGTTGTTAAATGGAAACTAGCGAGTAAACTAGTATGGGCTGCGTCGGTGTTTGATATAAACGATAGCTAATAGAATGAAATTTGTAACACCTTAAAAAATAGAAATAGAAACTAGCGAGTAAACTAGTATAGGCGGCGTCGGTGTTTGATATAAGCGATAGCTAATAGAATGAAATTTGTAACACCGTAAAAAATAGAAATAGAAACTAGCGAGTAAACTAGTATAGGCTGCGTCGGTGTTTGATATAAACGATAGCTAATAGAATGAAATTTGTAACACCGTAAAAAATAGAAATAGAAACTAGCGAGTAAACTAGTATAGGCGGCGTCGGTGTTTGATATAAACGATAGCTAATAGAATGAAATTTGTAACACCGTAAAAAATAGAAATAGAAACTAGCGAGTAAACTAGTATAGGCTGCGTCGGTGTTTGATATAAACGATAGCTAATAGAATGAAATTTGTAACACCGTAAAAAATAGAAATAGAAACTAGCGAGTAAACTAGTATAGGCTGCGTCGGTGTTTGATATAAACGATAGGTAATAGAATGAAATTTGTAACACCGTAAAACATGTTGACTTAACTTTACTGACGTTTCGAGCTTTAGCTTTACCCGTCCCATGAAGGGCTACAGCTCTAAACGTCAGTAAAGTGAATTTTTTTTACGGTGTTACAAATTTCATTATATTACCTACGTTTTGATTTTGATGTTATTAACACTATCCTCAAATATAGTGTATAATTTTACAGTTATATATTTGGAATGGATGACCGTAGTTTCATTCCATTGTTATGTCTTTCTTGATTCTATTTTTAAACAGTTGATTTTCATTTATATTGTTTTATACTACTATATACTTACTAACGTACTTACTTACTTACTAACTTGCTTGCTTACGAAAAGAAATATATAGACATTCTCTTGTACTTGTACTTAACTTCCTTTCTTATCGTTACTTACTAGCTGGTTTGCTTGGTTAATTTTTTCTTCTTTCTTATATTAATAATAATAATAATAATAATAATAATAATAATAATAATAATAATAATAATAATAATAATAATAATAATAATAATAATAATAATAATAATAATAATAATAATAATAATAATAATAACAAACTTTATTTAAAGAAGATTAACAAAACACTTACATATTAAAGCAGTTATTCGCAACTAAAAACAAACAAACGAAGTTTTTGCAAGTTATTTACTATAGCTTATTTACTTGTCTACTTATTTACTAACTAACTAATTTACTTACTTAATTGCTTGCTTACTTACTAACTAACTTACTTATTTATTTAACTACCTACTTACTTACCCACTTACCTAAAAAAAACACTCCGACGAAGGGCTAAAGCTCGAAACGTCAGTAAAGTTAAGTCAACATTTTTTATGGTGTTACAAATTTCACTATATTACCTATCGTTTATATCAAACACCGACGCAGCCTATACTAGTTTACTCGCTAGTTTCCACTTTCCTAGTTATTTATTTACTCATTTACTTGCTTATTTTCTTCCTCGTTTACTCATTTCCTTGCTTA
Source organism: Metridium senile (assembly GCA_949775045.1). Lineage (NCBI taxonomy): Eukaryota > Metazoa > Cnidaria > Anthozoa > Actiniaria > Metridiidae > Metridium > Metridium senile. Next base: position 1,726,246 of record OX459100.1, read on the forward strand.
CTTACTTATTTACGTACTTACTTATCTCCTTCCTTCCTTCTTTCCTTCCTTATCTATAACTAAATCCAATCAAATATCAAACGGTTGTCTTTGATGTTTTGGAGGATTGCAGCTTCAAAGAAAATGCTCAAAGCAAACAAAAAGACCGAAACAGTACAAAATAACATGCATGGCAAATCCACAACAAAGGCAACTAGGAAAACAAAACAACTATAAATGACCAAGTTAACTTATCTATTTTCCTATCAATTATATTTTCATTCTAGCAGTGACGTGGTTGATACCTCCAACATGAAGGCTACTGTTTACTTCTTTATTCTTTGGTAAGTGGTATTTATTCGCTCAGCATTTGTCTCGCCTCTAATGTATTTTCTTACTATTGTTAATAGTGCGATTCTTTTGCCTGTGTGTTCGTACGCTGCCATTGAATACGATTACAGTCCTCAAAATAATACTGATGTTTCTGGTAAGTCAATAGTTAGTATATATTGTTTTCACTCAGTTTGATCACGTGACGCGATTAAACTATTTTTTACGTATACTCCTTTCCATTGGTTTAAACAGAACCAAAATAAGTGTATCAGAAAGAGCAAGCAAAACTATGCTTACAAGTCAAAACGTATTTTCATTGTAAAGATATGAATGGTTCCTTTTGCTTGTTTGTAAGAATGTATGGAGCCGCCATATTGGTATCAATATGGCGGCCGATGAATTGAACAAGAAATGATGTTATAACCACATGGGTTTTTCTTCAGGTTACCGAAGAGAGCCATACACAGCTGCAATGCTAAGCGTTGGTAGAGTAATGGTATCAGTATGGAAAAGCATCCAGAAAGAAACATCCTTAAAAATTCACATAAGAAACCTTATCAATGGAGACCTTAAGATCCCTCAATGGTACTCACTACATGGCCATGCCTCAGTACTACCCCCACCGGTCATCAAACAGGGAGAAGATATAACAGAAATACAGTTTGATAAGACAGCAGGTCAGTACCTTAGGGGCGAGGGGTGAGTACAGTTTGACAAGACACAAGGTAATTACTGTAGGGGGAGGGGTGAGTACAGTTTGAAAAGACAGAAGGTCAGTACCTTATAGGGATGAGGGGTGAGTACAGTTTAATAAAACAGCAGGTCAGTACCTTAGGGATGAGGGGTGAGTACAGTTTGACAAGACAGAAGGTCAGTACCTTAGTGGTGAGGGGTGAGTACAGTTTGAAAAGACAGAAGGTCAGTACCTTATAGGGATGAGGGGTGAGTACAGTTTGACAAGACAGAAGGTCAGTACCTTAGGGATGAGGGGTGAGTACAGTTTGAAAAGACAGAAGGTCAGTACCTTAGGGATGAGGGGTGAGTACAGTTTGATAAGACAGCAGGTCTGTACCTTAGGGGTGAGGGGTGAGTACAGTTTGACAAGACAGAAGGTCAGTACCTTAGGAGTGAGGGGTGAGTACAGTTAGACAAGACAGAAGGTCATTATACTATAGAGCGAGGGCTGAGTACAGTTTGACAAGACAGAAGGTAATTACTATAGAGGGAGGGGTGAGTACAGTTTGACAAGACAGAAAGTAATTACTATAGGGCGAGGGGTGAGTACAGTTTGACAAGACACAAGGTAATTACTGTAGGGGGAGGGGTGAGTACAGTTTGATAAGACAGAAGGTTAGTACCTTAGTGGTGAGGGGTGAGTACAGTTTGAAAAGACAGAAGGTCAGTACCTTATAGGGATGAGGGGTGAGTACAGTTTGATAAAACAGCAGGTCAGTACCTTAGGGATGAGGGGTGAGTACAGTTTGACAAGACAGAAGGTCAGTACCTTAGTGGTGAGGGGTGAGTACAGTTTGAAAAGACAGAAGGTAGTACCTTAAGGATGAGGGGTGAGTACAGTTTGACAAGACAACAGGTCAGTACCTTAGGGGTGAGGGGTGAGTACAGTTTGATAAGACAGAAGGTCAGCTTAGGGATGAGGGGTGAGTACAGTTTGACAAGACAGAAGGTCAGTACCTAAGGAGTGAGGGGTGAGTACAGTTAGACAAGACAGAAGGTAATTATACTATAGAGGGAGGGCTGAGTACAGTTTGACAAGACAGAAGGTAATTACTATAGAGGGAGGGGTGAGTACAGTTTGACAAGACAGAAAGTAATTACTATAGGGGGAGGGTTGAGTACAGTTTGACAAGACAGAAGGTCAATACTATAGGGGAGGTGTGAGTACATTTCTGCCATGTTACAAGGTGATCAGTTCTCGAAGCGGGGTAAAGTTTGGTATTTTTTTATCTTTCTAAGTGTATCTATTTACAATACTTCAGTCCCCCTAAAAGCTACTCAAATACATATAAACATATTTTTACTCAGGCGTGTTATGGCTTGGTATTCTACTTTCCTATTTTCTGATTGGCTGTATTTTCTATGTTTTTGGATAAATAGATATGTTTATGTTTACAAACAGATGGTAACCAAGGTACGGAGGGTGCTTTAGCGTATTCCATTGGACCAAGTAACGGCAGGAGTTTCATGATCATCATGTGGAGAGTGCCTCAGTTTGGTTACTTAGAAGATATCTCATTCAATTGTAAGGTTAGTCGTCTATACACATCACAGACAAATCAATAGAATGTAGGTATAGTAACAGATCATGATTTCACTTGATATCCATCATCAGTCACAGTCGCCTCTTTTCAATAACTATTATAGATTGAGAGGAACGCAGTGGTTGACAAAGCTTATCTAAAAAGACTGAACGAAGATGCCACCTCGAGAAATAGTCTGAAGAAAGCTGAACTGTTTCACCAGTACTACAGTTCCAAGGATGGGCTGTTCACCATCCATGCTGCCATGGGAACACAAAGCGCTCTCACTCTCAAAGTCATTTTGACTAGTTTGTAATTACCATAGCAACCATTTCTCTGTATTCACCAGAGAATTAGTATCACAATCAAAATATTAACATATCATTAAAACCAACTAAAAATTATGTTGTTGTTTGATAGTAGATGAGTGTCAGTTACACAATCAAAAAAAATTAAAACCAGCTTAATCGTCATGTTGTCGTGCGATCAGTTAGGCCTGCCCCTGGACCTTAAATCGCATTAAATCGCCTTAAATCGCCTTAAATCGCCTTAAACCGCACTAAACCGCCTTAAAACTTCACTTGAAGTTTGGCCATATTTTCTTAAATCGCCTTAAATCGCCTTAAACCGCACTAAAACGCCTTAAAACTTCACTCGAAGTTTGGCCATATTTTCTTAAATCGCATTAAATCGCCTTAAAACGCTTTAAATCGCATTAAATTACGGCGATTTAAGGTCCAGGGGCAGGCCTATCAGTTTGTGAAGAGTAGAGGAGTATCAGTGGTACCATCAAAATATTAACATATCATTAAAACCAACTACAATATTATAACATCGTGTGACCAGTTTGTGAAGAGAAGAGTAGAGGAATATCAGTAACACCATCAAAACATTAACATATTATTAATATTAACTAAAATGTTATAACATCGTGTGACCAGTTTGTGAAGAGTAGAGGAGTATCAGTGATACCATCAAAATATAAACATGTTATTAATATACCAACTAAAATGTTATAACATCGTGTGACCAGTTTGTGAAGAGAATTAAGAGTAGAGGAATAAATAACTAAATTATCTGAAATGGACCGATCACATATCCTTCATTGCTTCCAAAGCCAACCGCATGCTGGGGTTTATTAAACGTAATTGTACTAAAGATCTCAAGAGAGACTCTGTAAAGACCCTTTACACATCACTTGTAAGATCCCACCTGTGCTATGCATCCCAACTATGGGCTCCCCAATCTCCAACTCTAATGACCGAGATTGAGAACATCCAGCGAGGAGCCACTCACTTTATTTGTAAAGGATCCGGTCTTTCTTACAAGGAACATTTGGTTGAACTTAACTTGCTTCCCTTAAATTATTGGCTTGAATACTTAGACATTGTCTTTTTCTTCGAGCGTAAATTAGGAATAATTGACTTAAATTGTAATGACCTGTTTCATTTTTGCAGTGGGCGTTCCCGCCGTGGAACCTCTGGACTTTTTCTTAAAACTAAACTCGCGAAAACCTTCCTATATCGTGACTCATTTTGTATAAGAATAACAAATTTATGTAACGCTGTGCCAGCTGATATAAGAGCCGAAGAGAAACTGTTACCTTTTACTAAGAAGCTAAAATCTTTTTTCTTCATTCGGCTCTCTAATGATTTTGATCCTGACGACATCCGTTCATTTAGATTAGTTTGTGTAAAAAATGCTGACCTTTACTGACGTTTCGAGCTTTAATAATAATAATAATAGTAAGTTCTTTTATAGCGCACTATACATATGTCTCAGCTCTAGCCCTTCATCCACCCATGATTCTTGTCCGTCACAGCTTTTATTGCTTCTAGGTGAATAAATCTATTGGAATACAGTAAACACCATGAAGCTGGTTTTTAATAACCTGTTAGCCTACACTAACTCGTTTACACTAGCAATTTTGTCGCTCAACAAGAGCGGCGATTTCAATGGCGATTTTATCGCAGCTTTGTCGCCACAATTTCGAATACGCTCGAATTTAGGAGAAAGAATTGAAAGTCGCAGCAAATTGCACTAAATTTCGAGCATGTTCAAAAAGCTTTGTGGAGTAACGCTTGTAACGCCACCCACTTTACTTAACCATGCCAGTTCTAAAAAATTCAGGCAGTGAGGACAGAACGAGAAGATCTGGTTAATCAACGGTGCAGACAAGTACAAGCACGAATAATGGCAGACGCTAGTAAACTTAGCATGACAAAAATGAACATATCAATGATGTACAATAATATAATCAACGGTGCAGACATGTACAAGCACGAATAATGGCAGACGCTAGTAAACTTAGCATGACAAAATGAACAAATCAATGATGTATAATAATATAATCAACGGTGCAGACAAGTACAAGCACGAATAATGGCAGACGCTAGTAAACTTAGCATGATAAAAATGAACATATTAAGGATGTATAATTATATTATTAGTTATATTTAAGTAGGAGTAGGATATTCAATTGGGACGAAAGTGCTGTTTCCTCAGTTCTCTTGTCGCAAGTATATAGGAGTATATAGCAGTCCTGATGGTTATCAAATTTGATAACCACAACATTGCAGCAGCTAAAAGGGTTTGACTTCATCATTCCGGTGTTGCACTAATTCCGCTGTAAGATTTTATTTCTGGAGTTTTTATTGTATTTCCAAAATGTTTTTGCGAGATTATTTTATGCTACGTGGAAGAGAATTATCTTAAGTACAGTTTCAGCATGTTTCCGTAGTGTTAGAGCAAAATGATGGTAAACGGTGAGTACATTTCATAACTACACTGGTACTTCAAAGCTCCAATTCAAACCTCGGTTTCCCAAATACTTGTTTTGCTTTCTCGTCGTATGATTTTTTTGGTTCCACGAAAAAAATATAGGGGTATTCAGGAGATATTCCTCTGTCATTGTGTGAAATCTCAACATGGGCCGGTCTATAGAACGCTGGGCCGTTTTGATTTTGTGTATGAGTATGTCTATTCCAGCTCATCACCCCATCATTAGTCATACTGTTTACATTCAAGAAATGTTGCTCGATTGCTCGATAAATAAACTGTACTTTTTGTAAATCGGTTAAGACGAAGGACATTTTATGTTGGTTATAAGATGATATTTGGTATTGCATTATATTTAAAGGGTTTTTTTTAAACAAGAGTCAAGAATTGTTGATAATTTAGACGGCTTCAAGGGCCTTCAAGCTGTACAAACATATGATACGAATTCTTATTATTACTTTTATTTTTTTCTTCTGTATTAACCGCCAGTATTTCTACTTCTCTTTCAGAAAGCTGGCAGTTTGCATGTGTCTAAGGCCTTTGTAGAATCGGACACGAATATGTTTTAAATTGAATACAAAATGATATAAATCTTACGAAGGTCAATACTCGCAGTCAAAGGTTTTCATATTTTCCCGGTATTTCCCATGGCTTAAGCTATTCTCTTGTATGAAGAAAAATATAATTAATATATAATCCAAATAGAACTATAAAAGTGTTTATGATCTTTATGCAAAATAGAAGAGTTATGTTTGAGTTTAGAAAAAAGTTTTTGCTCCCGGCGTTTGCTGTAACTAACGACATGCCGGTACTCATTTTAGCCTCACAATGTCATTACATGCTAAGATGACCAATAGGTATTTATGGAAATTTGAAAGATTTGATGTAAGAATACTTCAATTATGAAATAAATACCATCTTTTCATGAAGAATATAATAATACTTCTGCCTTCGTAACCAGAGTACCACCTCGATTCTTTGTTGTTGTTCACTTAGATGTGACGTCACCTACTAAAACCGAGTTCTGATTGGTTGATCTACTGTTTGGTTTCTCAAATATCATAACAAATCAGGGTTATCAAATTTGATAACCATCAAGGACTGTATAGTACTATGTATTAGTATTATTATTATTATTATTATTATTTGTTTTTGTTGTTGTTGTTGTTCAAAGTGTATATCATTGTGACAAATAAATAGCTAAACTAAACTAAACTTTAGATAACAACCTATTACATTTAGCCGAAAAGTTGAAACAGGTTCTTATTTTAAAATTTAATGATTTAGAAATTTGAATCTGATGAAAGAGTAAAACCCTGCAATGAGAACAATTTAAGAAACATCAGTCTAGTTTTTGTTCTGTAATTTGGTACATGTAAAACGTGTATTCCACAAATAGAACAGGCTTTTCCGTGATCAGTTCAGTTCTAAAGCACGATGAAAGTGACGAGAAGAAAGAAGTTACGGAGCTGAAAGTAAGAATAAAGGCTATTCCTACAGTGAACAGTTTTTACATTGCAAAAACGGCTGAGTATAGACGACTTTCATAAATGGCTGCCACTAACTATCATAATATTTAAACTGATTGATGTTTTAAGAAAAAGAAAGCTATCATATGATAGACATCCACCTTAACTATAACTTGTGAAAGTTTGAGAAAAAACGATTAAATTTGCAAGAAGCTCAGTAAGAGTTTGAAAAATCACATACAAATCTCTACCTTTTTCATTGAGCATAACTCCTTTGGTATTTTAGCCAGAGCATGAAAACCTCCCAAACATGCCTATTTCAGGTGGTTCTTTCATATGACAGTGCTAAAATATTAAAATATCTGTTCACTTGAAAAATCATTTTCCGGTGCATATTATGGTATTTATGAAAGTGGTCTATAGATACAACTCAGTATATTGAGTAAATCATTGCATTTAGGATGACGCTTTGTGTGAGTAAAATGTAGTACTAAATGTAGATGTACTTAATGTAGATGTACTTAATGTAGATGTACTAAATGTAGATGTACTTAATGTAGATGTACTTAATGTAGATGTACTAATGATTGGGAAAAAGTACTCATGACAATATATTGAGTAAAACCTAAGCGTTGAATCAACGCATTTAAAAAAAAAATAACCGCCGTTTTTGCGGTATAGAGTCGACCCATTTTTCATTAATAAGGAACTGTTTAAGAACCTTTTAAGGCTATTGAAATAGCCTAACTTTCCACTAATTTAGCACCAATTTTGTAAGAACCACTTCAGCCTAAAATAGGTTCTTACATGATACGGGTTGTTTTACTGTACGTAAAATGATTTATTGATATGGATGTCCGGTCGAGGGAAAACTGATAAGTTCACACATCAAAATGAGGACTTTGTTGACAATAAAGTTCAAACATTATAAACGACTTTAATTGAAAATATTTTTTAAAGGTGATTTATTTAATAAACTTTACAATTCACTTAGGCTAACAATACAACTTGCGTCATTTAAAACGTGGGCCGAATGGAAAGGTTTTTTCTCAATGCCGAAAAAATAGTGTGAGCCTTTTAGATTTGGATCACCGAAAAACAAACATTGAGACAAAACTAAGTGAAAAAAAACTTTGCTATAGCTTGCGGTTTAACTGCTTCGGTGTTTCTAAGGAGTAAAAATACAATTGGAGTAGGAATATTTGTTCGCGGCAAACAAGCGGTAAAAATAGTGTATAGGTTGCGTCAACGTTTCAAAGGAAACAACTGGAGTAAAAATGTACGATAACTAGCGGTTAAAATAGTGTGGACTGCGTCGATGTTTTCAAGGAAATAATTTGAGTAAAAATGTACGATAACTAGCGGTTAAACTAGTGTGGAATGCATCAGTGTTTCAAAGGAAACAACTGGAGTAAAAATGTACGATAACTAGCGGTTAAACTAGTGTGGAATGCATCAGTGTTTCTAAGGAAACAATTGGAGTAAAAATGTATGATAACTAGCGGTTAAACTAGTGTGGAATGCATCAGTGTTTCTAAGGAAATAATTTGAGTAAAAATGTACGATAACTAGCGGTTAAACTAGCGTGGACTTTCTAAGGAAACAATTAGAGTGAAAATGCACGATAACTTGAGTGAAATTGTATGATAACTAGAAGTATAGGCTGTATTATTTCTTTGTTAGTTTTACCACAACAGACAAGCATCTTTCAGTTTGTAAAAAAAAAACCGTTGACATTGACATTGATATATCACAGATATGTATATCACATATTTATCAGATTTATCAATACACTTCATCTTCAAAGTCATTCTAGGTGTATGCCGAAGCTGTAGTCTAAAATAGCTCTCGTACCCGGACTCGAATTCACTCATTTGTTTGCCAGTGCATTTCTGCACGACCCGCTAAAATGTTTTTTTTTCCGTAAAATACAGTAATGGTTTTTAATATAGCCATTAATGGGAATTCAGTTTTAATGGGTATTCAAATAATATAATTCATTTTACCATTAATGTTTTTTTTTTATCAATGGTTTTTATAGAAAAACCATTATGGTTTATAATGATACCATGAACGGTTTTTTATTTTTTTTCCTGCGATGTATATCACATATTAATCAGATTTATCAATACACTTCATCTTCAAAGTCATTCTAGGTGGGCATGTTGTAAAACCAGGACTCGGACTCGTCGGACCCGGACCCGGACCCGGTTTTACAACATGCCTTCTAGGTGTATGCCGAAAGTGTAGTCTAAAATAGCTCTCGTACCCAGACTCGAATTCACTCATTTGTTTGCCAGTGAATTTCGCTAAAATGTTTTTTCCGTAAAATACAGTAATGGTTTTTAATATAACCGTTAATGGGAATTCAGTTTTAATGGGTATATGCAAATAATATAATTCATTTTACCATTAATGTTTTTTTTTATCAATGGTTTTTACAGAAAAACCATTATGGTTTATAATGATACCATGAATGGTTTTTTATTTTTTTTCCTGCGATGTATATCACATATTAATCAGATTTATCAATACATTTCATCTTCAAAGTCATTCTAGGTGTATGCCGAAGGTGTAGTCTAAAATAGCTCCCGTACCCACACTCGAATTCACTCATTTGTTTGGCAGTGCATTTCTGCACGAACCGCTAAAATGGAGAAACTTGTTTGTATTTAAGACTGAAGAAAACGCTCTTGCAAAATAAAATCTTGGGAGAGTACATATGAATGAATTCAAAACAAATTCATTTTGACAAACAATAAAGCAATGCTTTATTGGGAGTACTACCTTTGTCCAAGTGGTAGGGGTGATCAGCGTACCTCTTAGGGAAAACAAATTTCCTGTGCGTACCTTTTAGGGTTCTGGCTCAAAAATCAGTTACATAACATGATTTTGTACCTGTAAAAGTAATTTTTACTCTGTTTTGTTGCTTTTTGGGGGTAGAAATCGACAAGGCTTTATCAGTAATTTTTATCTTTGCGTACCTTTTAGGGTTCGTTTTCAAAACCTCCACCGATCACCCCTACCACTTGGACAAACGGAGTACCCCCCGGGCTATCAACGTTCTTCTTTAAGGCTTTGAGGAATCCCTTTGCTAGAGAAGGCAAAGAATCTACGAGATTGTAACGTGATCTATAGAAAAACGTTTTCCTGAAATTGTGAAGTCGATTAATAAAAATGGATCAGTTATTTTCTGCTGTGTCAATACCTCATATATTTTGTTCCTCAAACTAACTGTCAATGCTTCCTAGATCTTAAAACGTCGTTTAGTTTACAGTATATATCATTGACTTCATCATTAATGAAAGGGGCTTTCACAAGTAGACGTAAGATCCTACTAAACAAATGCAGATAATGATCAATGTAAACAAATTGCCTCATTAAAGGTCGTTCATTTAGCGCAACGACAAAGTTTGTGTTCTTAACGGGTTATTACTTCCGTGTTACTAGCAGCAGTTGCTCTGCTTTGACGAGTATATAAGCCACTCTCATTTCTAGTATTGATCACTCAGACATAGAACATTCAAGTACCAAGTTCTCTCATCGACCTCTACGTTTTACGCAACGGTTCCTACATTTACGTATCAAGTTATCAACTTAATCGCATCGATACTTCACCAGCAACATGAAATATTTGATAGCTTGCAGTGTTGTAGTCTTATTGGTCCTAACAACTGTACCGTCCTCTCTTGGCTATTCTAGCGCTGGTGCTATGCTGGACAAACGAGAATTCCTAGAGGTTGGTACTTGTTTTTTTTTGGGGGGGGGGGGGGGGGGGGTGGGGGGGGGGGGGTGGAGAATGAATGAAAAGATGAGTTAAAGGATTAATGAATGAGGGGATGAAAGGATGAATGAATAAATGGATAGGTGGATGAATGGATGAATGGATGAATGAATGAATGAATGAATGAATGAATGGTTGAATATTTGACTGTATGACTGAAAGTGAATGGCTAAAAGAATGGATGGATGGACGAAAGAACGAATGTACAATAGTTGTTTTTCATAAAGTACAATCATTATTATTAATTAATTATAATTTATCAATTTGGTATTGGTTTCATATACCTGTGGAATAAAAGTATTTAGGATTGTTGTATGCAAAACATAATTTTTTTAATCAAAAACATTTTTTTAACACAACCCATATTGGTTTAACTGGTAATTATTGTTTCCTTAGACACACCAGAGCACTCCACTAGTTTAGCTGCTAGTTATCGTACATTTTCACTCAAAGTTTTTTTTTAGAAACATCGACGCAGTCCACATTAGTTTAACCGCTAGTTATCGTAGATTTTTACTCAAATTATATTTGTTTAGAAACATCGATGCAGTCCACACTAGTTTAACTGCTAGTTATCGTAATGCAATTGTTTCCTTACAAAACTCGACGCAGTCCACACTTGTTTAATATACATTTTTACTCAAATTGTTTTCTTAGAAACAACGACGAAGTCAAACCAGTTTTCATTGTTTTTAAACCGGTTTCATATTCAACTTCTCTCAATTTCCAATTTAAACAAATTGCAAGACGTCAGGGAAGTTATTACATTTTCATAGCGCAATAAATCATAATAATTTAATATTCAATTTTTCTGAGACTCAATTAATGTTGACATTGTCGAAGACGCATATTTGTAGTATATGACGAGAAAACAACATCTGCTTTCACATTACCCTAATTGTTTTTTAATAGGAAAATCAAATAACTATTATGTCTTTTAAGATAGATTTTCTTTAAAGTGTGTATTTTTGCACCTGTTACTCGAGACACAAGGTTAGTTTAGATGATGTCATTAGTCTTTTTTCCAAACACTTCAAGTTTTAGTTTAAGCATTTTTTGGGGGGTGAAATGTATGATTTAAATACGTAGACATTTAAATAATTCATAAACTCAACGTTTCGAAGTCTCAACTGACTTCTTTATCAATATTTATTAATTGTATTGAATTTGGTTGTTATTAAGGACCAATTTGAATAAAACAATTTTTTACAAAAGCTTGTTTTAACAAAATTCTTTTTCACAGTATAACGTTTCTTCAACCAAAATGTTTAAATTTTCGAAGCTTTCGAGCCTAACAGCCCATCAAGCTTGGAAAATAAAAACATTTTGAAAGGAAGGAACGTTATACTATGAATGAAAAACCAACCAACAAAGAAATTTTAAAGATTTTTTTTTTCGTATAGAAAATTGTTTTACAGAAATAACAACCTTAAAGCAACAAGTATCAAAAAACATCAACATGACCACGTATGATTTTACAAACACTCACTAAAATTCTTAAAATATATTTCAGGCCAACCAATAATAATAATAATAATAATAATAATAATAATAATAATAATAATAATAATAATAATAATAATAATAATAATAATAATAATAATAATAATAATAATAATAAGGAAAAAGAAAAAACCCTAGGAATTACATTAATGTCTTAAGTTTTAATTTAAATGTGGAAGGTGCGTTCTTAATTTCCACCGGTAGCTCATTCCACAGAGCTGGAGCACATATCGAGAATGCTCTAGAACCGTAGTTTTTATGTCTATCAACGTAGATATGGGCTAAACCAGAAGAAGAAGAAGAAGTAATTTGTTTGCAATAAAGACGATTATAACGAATAAAGTTGTCGCGATAACATTAGTGATTCGTTATGCGACCCGTTACAATGCCACTGCTGACACCGGGGCCACCCAAACAGTCCAAACAAATATCAAAATAAATAGCTTTTGTGATCACGGGCTAAGATGTTTCTTATTCAATCTTGCTCTATTCTATCCACAAAAAATGAAAATTATTAGCATTTTAAGCAAAAAAAAATCAATCATTTGTAGGGATTCTATAGTTCATATTCTTGATCGTGATTGGATAATCATGTTTTGGTGGCGCCGGTTTCAGTAGTCGCACTGTAACTAATAATATAAAATTGTCTCTAATTGTATTTATTTTTTATCTTTTTTCACTATAGTAAGTACTTTTTTCATTTTTTACATATGCGTTGTCTTTAACAGAAGTTTTATATATAAATACATATGAAAATTGTATATAAACTTATTAACTAAAAGAAAGATAACTGTTTCTATTTTGTTCGCAGACAAAGAGAGCGAAGAAGGCCTTCTGTATGGCAGCCCGTGAACACTGCAAGAGAGAAATCCCTGAAACTAACCGGCGACCACTGGCTGGAACTATGGCATAAAGTCCTTTAAATAATGATTGTAAAATAAAGAAGAACTAAGTAAACGCAATAAAAATGTATTTATTTACTTATATTTAAAATAATTATGGACTTAGTTCACATAGGACGCGAAATCCCAATGGTCAAACAATAAGGCGAAAAATATATACACCTATTTCAAAAAACGTTGTCAGAAGGAGATCTGAAATCTGAAATCTGAGACCAAAATGAATTAACAGATTTATATTTACCATCGCCATATCGATCCAAAGCCAGAAAGTGCACGCAAACAAATTTTAAATGAGAAAAAACTGCCGTACCCCAGAACTCATTTTGGTCTCAGATTGCAGATTCAGATCTCCTTCTGACAACGTTTTTTGAAATAGGTGTATACATGATTATGTCAATGCTTATCTCGTCAACTGAGGCTACGTTTACTCGGTACCCGACGAATGTTTGACCGGTCAAAAAAACATCCGTCTAGGGGTTCCGTTCACACGGGACCGCGCTAAATCGTTTAATGTAGAATATAATCTATAGTATTTACAGTTGCTCTGAGTGTTTCCGACATGCCGCTGACGGTGACGGGTGTTAGCAATGATCTCGATAATGTCAACCGATCTAAAGTAAACGCATTTAAGTGACACTTGTTTCATAAGATAAAAAAATTATCATGATTTAATTGTGTAAAAAGCATCTTGATCCCTCAAAACAGGCAGTGACAAAACCTTAAAGTAAAGTAAACTTGTGCGGAACTGAAAGTAAACATTTCATTTATACGCAAGGCCGAACATTAAACTACCCTCTCTAAAATGTCCAGCCCAGCGAACCAAACACTTCCCGTTCAGGCCGTCAGTGCATTTACGAGCCTGCCTTGTATCATGCGAACCGGAGAGGAATGGGCCCCAAATAAGAAAGGAAGGGGTTGCCTGCCAAATTTGAACAAGGTGTTTGCCTACTGCGCATATCGGCTTGCGCATACCAAACAATACTAACCATGGGTAGGAATAGTATTTGCATCTTACAAATTTGTTTACTTTAGTGTGATTTCTTGAACGATCAATAAAATGGAGTCGTTGAGAGACGAGGAGCGTGATTTACTAAGCGAAAAGTTATATAATGTGAAACCATTAGTCGCTGATAGTTACTCTTTTTATGATATAAAATTCGAAGATTTTGAATTCTCTATCACAGCCATAAAGTTTGCTTTTGGACTGCTTCCTTTGAAGTAGCTCAACTCGAAGGACAAACCACTATCATTCACGTGTTTTCATTACAAGGCTCGAAATCGAGTACAAGGCATTTAACGTCGTTGAAGAAGCGAAGGAGAAATCCATAGTAATTCTTAACCGTTATATTAATAGTGTGGTTACGAATTCCGCCGAAGAAGACCTTCAGTGTGACGATCATCAACAACAAGAACCGTTTGCCCCGATGGCCGTTGACGCACGGCGCGTATTTCGTGCCAAAATTTAAATTCGATTCAAACTGATTCAATCGTTCGATTTAAACATTCAATCCTTCGATTCAAACATTCAATTGTATATTTAAACATTCAATTCTTCGATTCAAACTGATTCAATCGTTCGATTTAAAGTTCAATCCTTCGATGCAAACATTCAATTGTATCAGTTTAAAGGTCTTTAAATATTCAATTCTTCGATTCAAACATTCAATCCTTCGATTCAAACATTCAATTTCAAACATTCAATCCTTCGATTCAAACATTCAATCCTTCGATTCCAACATTCAATCCTTCGATTCCAACATTCAATCCTTCGATTCAAACATTCAATGTACGACTTATTGGCGAATTCCCAAATTCCGACTAACGCTTCCCCAGTTAACCCTGGTAGTACTTTTTATCGAGCAAATATTTGCCCATGGGACCCCGGGTGAATTACAAAGTCCAAACGGTGAAGGACGTGGTCCAATGCTTCGATATTTGGCAAGCAACTCCTCCTCTTCTTTTCTCTCTGCCTCACCCCCTCCCCCCACCATTTGTTCCGCCACAGGAAGCCCAGAGTAAACAAAGGAAGCCCAGAGTCAAAAGTTGCATGCGGAGCAGGCTAAATTTATGTATTTGTCTTCGACAATTTTTAATTAATAACTTCGTAGCCGGGCCTTATTTTGTAAAAATCAATCTGATTTGACAACTCTATTCCATGGTAACCAGTCGGTTTCCATCAAGCACGGTTAAGGTTAACAGATCATCTGAAGTAAAAATTTCGTTGAAAATCGCTCCATATATATAATTTCGTGAGGTCTGACTGGGAATCCGTGAAATTTTTGCTGGTTTCTGGACAGAAGGATCATTAATCTATGTTGCTGAGGGGATTTTGAAGGCAAAGGAAGGATTAAATATGATTTTTTAGACCATCGAAGACAAGCGATGGATATCTCGAGTGACCAGCCTTTCCATTTTTAAGTACAGGTGGGCAAACATTAAAATAAAATGCTCTAAAACGTTCAAACACTACCCAGAATGACACCAAATACATTTAACAACATCACAGGATTGAAATATGTTCAAGTTTATTACTATAAAAAATACGGATTTTTTTCCTCACATATCTCTACTGTATAAGTGAATTGCTTGGGCTGCCTGTGGATAATAAGTACTTATTGACTGAGTGGGAGGGCCGTACGGGAAAATATTTGGCTCGCGGCCATGACGTACGGAACGAGCGCAGCGAGGTCCGTACAAATGACCAAGAGCCAAATATTTTCCCGTACGGCCCGACCTAACTCAGTCAATAAGTTTTTTATCATATGACCCTTATTTTGCCCAGCGCGCGCCATTTTTGTTGTGATGTTTCGAGTAGCTAGTCCGTACGTGTTTGTACGGACCAGGTGAAAAAAGCCGTACGGACCCCATCACGTGACTTTTTTCCGAAGGTTTTCTTAAGAGCGCGCGCCGGGCAAAATACGGGTCATATGATAAATGTTCTCACTTGTGTCTTGTGTTTTATTTTGACTCCCTGTGAATTTTAAGTCATTTGGAGCAGTATTGAGCGAATAATGAGATATGGTCTCTAAGGGCCCGAGCAAACAGTTTCAACATTTGCTTCAACATCCGTTCGATTTTGATGAATGCCGGGCAACGTTTTTAAAAACGCTTTTAAACTCTTTCAACGTCAATTCAAATCGATCCATCACGTTTCAACAATAATGTTGAAAGAGTTTAAAAGCGTTTTTAAAAACATTGCCGCTCAACAAAATCGAACGGATGTTGAAGCAAATGTTGAAGCTTTTTGCCCGGGCCTTCATCAATATTTGCTCATGTATTCTCTTATAAAAGGCTTATACGAGTGTACAGATCGATAGCTTGGGCTACCTGTGGGGATCTCGAAGCAGCATGGAGTATACTCAGCTGACGAGATAAGCATTGACATAATCATGTATTTTTCGCCTTATTGTTTGACCATTGGAGAACAAACTTTGTAAGGGACCATTAGATTTTTAAGGGGGATGGGGGGGGGGGGGGGGGGGGGAAGTCAATGACAAAAACAAATGACAAAATTCCTGCACATATATATATGTAGAATAGGAAAAAATATCATTAAAAAAAAATTATCACCTCCCCTCCCCCACCCCCTGCTGGGTTTCCTTTGTCCCCTCCTGGGTTTCCTTTATCATGCGAACCGGAGAGGAATGGAAAGGAAGCCCAGAGTCAAGAGTTGCATGCGGAGGAGGCTAGTTCCAGCCAGTGGTCGCCGGTGAGTTTCAGGGATTTCTCTCTTGCAGTGTTCACGTGCTGCCATACAGAAACAAATTACACAGGCGTATGAGTATATATATGCCTTTACAGAACGAGGAAACTACAGCGAACAACAAAAAGTTATATATAGAGAAAACATTACAAACAATTCTAAAGCGACAAGAAGATATGGAAACCAACTTTAATAATTATCTAACTGTAGCAAGAATACAGCGTGTAGATACCAAACAACCGATCAATTATAAATACAGTACCACGAAAAGAAAATGCGAGGAGCAGTTTGGCGTTGCGAGGAGCACTGAAAAGAAAGCCGATTTATCTGACAAGTGGCTTCATTTTTAGAATACACAATAACATTGTTATTAGTAGAAGACGGTTCTGTGTATAAAGCTAATCGATCTAGGTTAGAAGACATTTGTGTAAAAAACTTTGTAAATAACTTAAATTAGCGTCCAATATGCAATTTGTAATACAATGTTTGGTTATATAATAAAAGACAAAGAACTTACATGTGCCTTTATTGTGACGGACGCGCATATTTTATAAACGGCTTCTGTTTAGCGACTAGAAATATTCTAATATTTTAACATTAATCCCTGACGCTGGACAAACAATACAACTTCACGCTCTAATAAAATCAAAACAGATCAAGAATGTACAAGCTTTGACCTCGCTTTTACAATTGATCGCGTAGCTCAAACAATATCTAAAAGGATTAGTTAAACAATAGGCACGTGCCAAGACTGTAAAAACACGTTCTCGTGTTATCTCAGTAAGAAATACTTGACGCCACAATTATGTTTGTTGACTTCAATATCAAGCATTGCTTTTGTCTATGAACTAAACAACAGATTCGCGTTTGGTGACGCGCATGTTTGTAGTTAGAAAAACCGCTATTATTAAAGGAATTTTAAAAATGATATATCTAATCCTCAAATGAAGAATTTCTTTTGTTTAGCGAAATAGGACGCCACATTTAATCCTAGCGCCAAGAATTTCTTTTGTTCTGTAAAAGGACGCCGCGCCTTCTTTTGTTGGACGGCCGCTTAGGAATTTGAAATATGAGGAATTTCCTTTGTTTCTCGGTTGCACCGGCGCAACGCCGGTGCCTATTGTTGTAGAGCAGGCATATAGATATGGATCTACTTCTAGACGATATTACATATTCGGTTGCACCGCCGGTGCTGGTGTTGCAGGATTGGTACTTCCCTACTACTTGGGATATAGGCATAGTTAGTCCAAGCTTTTGTCTCATCTGTAATAATCAGTCAGTTGAAATAAGGGAAATAAGGTTACAAGTTTGATAATTTAAGTTATCGAGAAATCGCTAAAAACTCTCACTTTTTCCTCTTTCATTACAGTGCGAATCGAAAAAACGAGTTCTATTTTTTTCTTTAATGCTGTGCTCGCATTTGTTTTTTTTTTTCGTTGTCACAATGTAGTAACCTGGCACTAGTTTAGCCACGTGACCGCTCTCGCGGTCGGCCATGTTTTGACTTGAACGTTGTATGAACGTTGCATGAAGATTAAAGTTCACTGTTAAGACACCATAGTCTACAAATATTATACACAATTAAAGCTACAGTCCGTACTCTGAAGCCTGCATCGGTGAGGCTTGTTCCACACACACTACCACTACACCTAGTGTTTACAGCAACATCCAAACCTCAGTCTACTTTCATGCTGTATTTAGCTCATCATGTGGGTATAGAAAAACCGTAACGCCATAAAACAT
This sequence comes from Metridium senile, assembly GCA_949775045.1. Classification (NCBI taxonomy): domain Eukaryota; kingdom Metazoa; phylum Cnidaria; class Anthozoa; order Actiniaria; family Metridiidae; genus Metridium; species Metridium senile. The sequence goes on from OX459100.1 coordinate 1,744,698, forward strand.
CTTTGAAACAGAAAGAGCCCACATATAATCCCTGCTCAAGCCTGGACTTGACCCTGGACCACAGCGGTGAGAGGCGGTAGTCTGTGATATAGGTCCAGCAATAACTTATAGGACAATAAGGTGACTTTTGGAGAGCACATTTAGTGTTGATTTGCCGGTTGTCATAGTAGCATCAATATTGCACCCAAGCGCAGTGGCTAAATTACACAAAGTCTTAATTTAGATTATAAGTATGATAATATACATGAAAAAATTCTCGAATTTGATTGGCTTAGCAGTGCAGTTCAAGTGTAAAACAGTGCAAATTACAGTCCGTACAGTGCAAATTATAAACAAAATGTTCGTTTTTTATTGGCTAAATGTTTGATATCACTAATGCTTGATATAGTAATTTGAAAAAGACTTGAAAAAGCCCACGATGTGCGCGCGCATAAAAACCGCTGAATAAAATACAAAATTTTATTTAGGAACCATACACGTTTTGAGCTTCAACAGGGCAAAACCCTCGAATTTTGCACGGGACTCTATACTTTCGTTATGCTTAGTTGTAAGAACCTAATAAAATTTACGTTATATCAAAGTTTTTCAAAAAGTTAATTTTTCTAACGTACCAAAAAGTCGATTTTCGTAGGATTTTTTGTCCGACTTCATGCGAGTTTTAAAAGCACTGAAAGGACAAAATATGACAGATCAAGGTATTTATTTTAGAATGATTCATTACCCGGCATTTGGGCTTGATATAGTATATAAATATATATTAATGCATTATCATTATATTATTAAAAAAAAACTATTTTCTTATGAGTTGTGATTTTGTTCATATCGCTTCCGTTTTCGCAAGTTTTTCTTCAAAATCTCGCGCGTAGGCATCCGTTAAGTGCTGATTATCTCAAAAACAAGCTCGGGACACGCCATTTTTCTTTTCATATTTGGAATCAGCATTAAATTTCACATTAGTTTAATGTTCGGCCTTGCGTATTAATGGCCTTTTACTCCGACGGAAGGGCTAAAGCTCGAAACGTCAGTAAAGTTGTCAACATTTTTTACGGTGTTACAAATTTCATTTTATTACCTATCGTTTATATAAAACACCGACGCAGCCTATACTAGTTTACTCGCTAGTTTCCATTTATTAATGAAATGTTTACTTTCAGTTCGCACAAGTTTACTTTAGTTTAAGGTTTTGTCACTGCCTGTTTTGAAGGATCAAGATGCTTTTTACACAATTAAATCACGATAATTTTTTTATCTTGTAAAAACAAGTGTCACTTAAGTGCGTTTACTTTAGATCAATTGACATTATCGAGATCATTGCTAACACCTGTCACCGTCAGCTAACGGCATGTCGGAAACACTCGCTCAGAGCAACTGTAAATACTATAGATTATATTCTACATTAAACGATTAAACCATGGCGAAAAGTAAACAAATAATACGAGGTATAGAAAATAAAGAGAGAAAAAGGTAAAAAGTAAAATGAAGAAAAATATATAAATACTATTTTTAATGTCTCAATGTATTTCGCATGTAGACTCACAAGTGTCCTTCTAATTGGGGAGACTCACTACCTCTACGTTCAATTCCCGCCAAGGGCATATGATATTTCTCTCATGATATTTACCTCCTCTCTAACTTGGCACACAGCTCTGCTCACATGAAACCATGATAAATATTAGAAAATTTGTCTCACACGAATGTGGAAGGTATTTATACCGCGAAGTTTCAACTTCTACTGCTAGTCTTCATCAGGCGATAGGTGGACTGAATTGAGGGTAGATCCTTTTATATGATCTATATCGTTTGATGTAGCACATGTAAACTGATAAAAATGAAAGTGGAGTGAAGTTAACCGGTCGGAGGGTTTCTTTAGGGAACATACAGTAAACTTAAAAACTTGTGTTACTCTTTTTACTTGAACGACGCATGGCAAGAAATGAAACATTTTTGGGTGAAAATACAATGGACGGGATAACCTTTGTACAAATTAAATTAAAATTAAAAAAAGTTGACATTTTAATATTTAGTCAAAGGATCATATTAAACAATGTCATAAAATAAACAATTCTAGAGTAAAGAATGAGAAATATTGATATGAAAAACAAAAACACACACTTCAGTGTGGAATAGAGTGAGATGAAATTGAAAAGCAACAACAACAAAAAAAAAAAAACACTACAAGAACAAAAAAACAAAAATAATGCATCTTACAGTTTTCTTACTTATGCGCCCCTAAAAACAAAACAAAAAAAGTTATAAATAATATGGATTTCATACATCTTTATTATAAAAACAATGAAGAAAACACATGCAATGAATAGTATAGAGTGAGATGGACATGAGGGGAAAAAACAAACACACCTGCAGACGAAAAAGAAGTAAAAAAAGAACAAGAACAAGAATTAAGAAAGAAGAAGGAAAAGAAGAAGAAGAAGTAGAACAACAACAACAACAACAACAATAAAGGGACGCAGAACAAAGAACAAAAAGTGAGGAAGAAGAAGGAAAAGAAGAAGGAAAAGAAGAAGAAGAAATAAAAGAAGAAGAAGAAAAACAACAACAACAACAACAAAAGGACGCAGAACAAAGAACAAGAAGTGAGGAAGAAGGAAAAGAAGAAGGAAAAGAAGAAGAAAAACAACAACAACAACATCAATAACAACAACAACAAAAGGACGCAGAGCAAAGAACAGGAAGTGAGGAAAAAGAAGGAAAAGAAGAAGAAGAAAAACAACAACAACAATACTCTGAAATGTCGCAATTTGCCATTATTTACGAATATTTTAATAAATTATCGTCTTTGTGTTCTAAAATTTTCAGTGGTTGTAATATTGAGGTAGCGAAAATTTTTGAGAAATTATTGGAATGTTTTCACGTCAATGTGACGTCATAATAAATTGTTACAGTAGTCGAAAAAAAAAATCAATTTTACCGATAGATACGATTTAAGGATGTATTTTATAAACCTGTGAGATGTAAAACACGTTATCGAAATTTTCATCAATTTTTGGTAACTGGAGATATGATAAAATCGCCATAGCTCAAGTTTCCATCACCCAAATTAAAAACGGTTTTCAGTTTTAGAGTCCTCAGAAGAAGGGGGATGATATTTGATGCAAAATAGAAATTTCATCATGAGCGATGACAAAGAACAAGAAGTGAGGAAGAAGAAGGAAAAGACGAAGAAGAAAAACAGGCAACAAAAACATCAATAACAACAACAACAACAAAAGGACGCAGAACAAAGAACAAGAAGTGAGGAAGAAAAAGGAAAAGAAGATCAAGACGACGAAGAAGAAATGCGAGAAAAAAAAGACATAAAAACGCTTGTTATCTTGTTTTATCCTTCTTCATTTAAAAATTAACAAAAACTAAATACATATTTTACCTATATGTGTGCTTGACCAGAACAAGGAGAAGAAAATACATAAAAATACACTTGTTAACTTGTTTTATCCATATGTGACCTATATAAAGTAAAGTGTACTTTACCAGTACACGCGTAGCACAAAAAGGCCAAAAACATTTACTTTATAAATTGATTCATGATCCTTCACGCTAGTAACTTGAAGACTGTTATCTTCTAGGGTGACAAGGACATGAAGCTCTGCTGACGTGAGATGGCCCTTTTTATAGTGGAACTTCCTGTTTAAGGATCCGCACAGTTTGTCTTTTTGAAAAGCTTGTCACACGTGAAAACCCCAAGCCTATTCGCGCAGAGGATCATGGATATATTTGTATTAAACTAAACGTTTATTTGTCATTTGTTTTTATAGTAGTTGTAGTTCAGTCAATGTCATTAATGTTGATTAACACTTCAACAAGTGACTAGTGATTCTTTGTTCATTTGTGTTCAGCAGTTGAAATTTGAATTTGTAACTGTAGAATGACTAACCGTGAACATGGAATAAGAATTGTGAAATCGATGTTCGTATCAAAGATATGCCTATTGTTCTGTTGCAATCTCAACCTGTTAAAAAAAAAATCTCGCGCGCTTATCAAAGTCTTTTGGTTACTTCTTACCTACAATACCATATATGGTAATGGCATTGGTTTCAAGATTGCATACGGTATCTTTGATACGTTGGTAATTACGGATAGTATCGAGCATTTTGAGCATTTAGAGCATTTAGAACTTTTAGACTTGTGGTGACATGTAACATTTCCGTTTTAGTGTTCATGTCATGTTTGGTGGACAGTGTTGATGACATTAACTGTATGTACAATTCCTTGATAACAAACCGATACAGACACATGTATCCAGCCTGCAAAACAGACGTTCTTTCGGGTTTTGGGAAAAAAATCGGTTTTTGGGCTTCCTGTGTTGAACGGGCGAGCAAAAAGGAAGCGACTCCATTTTTGGCTAAGCTCCATATTTCGCGCGGTCAAAAATGTAACACAGGAAGACCAACACCCTAAATTCTCCAAAAAGCAAAAAGAACGCCTGCTCTGCTCGGCTAACATGTATCAATAAGGAAGAATAATGATAATAATATTTATTTATTTATTTTGGCTGAAAATGAAAACCTCACTCCTTTCTTTGTAAATAAAACCCAAAAAATTATTTGAATTGTAAACTTGTAATATATAGGATGTATGTATCAATCACGAAAACCCCTATTAATTATAGCTTGATTGCCTTATGTAATCTCCACGCTTCATGCTTAACCCTTTGGGTTGTCTCTCCTGCACTCTAGCCTCCACCTATTCTTTTCCATTTTTCACTGTAAATTTATCTTGCATGTGTATGTGGTAAATATAAACCTTTGAACCGTTGAATATATATCCAATTAACGGACGAGCGGGGAGTAATCCTCTCCTCATTCTCTCGCGGTTCGATCGAACTTTTGCTTCCTCGGTAGGGACTGTTTTGCAGCTAGCACCAATACGGCCTCAGTGCTTCTTTACCAACCTCCTCCCTTCTTCTGACAACGTTTTTTGAAATAGGTGTATATCCAATTAACGGACGAGCGGGGAGTAATCCTCTCCTCATTTTCTCGCGGTTCGATCGAACTTTAACTTGCTTCCTCCGAGTTTTCGCGTAAAAGTAGGGACTGTTTTGCAGCTAGCACCAATACGGCTTCTTTACCAACCTCCTCCCTTCTAATGTATGTTAGCGAGATGGGGTTCCCATTCAACGTCATTTTCCATGTAAAAAGACATTTTTTAGATAACAATTACGTACATTCAACTCAATTGTTTCACTGTACTTTATATGATCCGTCTGGGACACGAATCCTGAGCCCCCTGTCCCCTCCGCATAGCTAGATGAACCCCCCTTCTTCCTCCCACCAAATAAAAACCACACTGAACTTACCATCTCAACCTTTCGAAGTACAATCATACGTAAAAGTTTTTGACTATTTTGACACGTCTAGGTTGATATCTTTATCTTTAAGCGTAGTTAAGTGCACTCTTGATAAAACAAGAGATAAACAATTAATGCTGCTTTCACCATTTAACAGATTAATGGTTGAATACACCGCCTTAAATGATATCATTTGATCGTGATAAACCGAGCTTTACTAAGTTTAGAACATATCACATATATTTTAATTGTAAATGTACATTTTTCCAAGTCCGGCAGCTGGATCGCCTTTATCCATTTTAGTCGTTTAGTCTTCAGACTAATTTTATAGAATTTTATATATATTACCTTTTATCCTTTGTGCTTGAATGAATTAATTTAAAATAAACTTTTTGCTTTTCTAAACTTTAATTATAAAAACATAAATTAATGTTGTTTTCCTATTTCAGGAAATAGGTTTCTTTGGCTATTAAAAATATGGGTATTAATTTGTGAAGTTCTTCATTTTTAAACATTTTTAAATAAGAATTGATTGTTTTTTCCCCCATTTTTTGTTTGTTTTGTTTGTTTTATTTTGAAGTTCGTCTTAAAAGAGTTGATTGAGTAAAGTGTATCTTCAAGGACTATAGGTAAATAAATAACCCAAAAACCCTGAATTATTAGACTGGTTGAAAGAGAATGTCAGACATTCATACTACGATTAACAAGAACGTCTGGGATACATGCATAGTTAGTCCAAGCTTTTGTCTCATCAGTAATAATCAGTCAGTTCAAATAAGGGAAATAAGGTTACAAGTTTGATAATTCATGTTCTCGAGAAATCGCTAAAGACTCTCACTCTCTTCCATCAACATCATTGTGTCAAGACATTTTCTACATATATGTGTCTGTTATTTTGTGCAACAATATGCAGAAAAACAGCCTATTTAGTCTATTTAAGGAGTTATTCCGAGTTTTACAGTTTATAAACCTGCTTCAGACCCGCTTTGTCCTTCTCATGAATTGACTGTGATTTGACACTATATTAAACGCCCTTAATGATGTTTGGTTAACACTCGTTATCAGCACATATACATTTCCGAACTTCTGGAACATCTCCGCTGAATCGGATGTTGCGAATAACACTCTTGGACATGCAGATGAATGGCTTAAAGTGACTATTATACGTATGTTTATCGGGCAGGGGGAGGGGGAGTAGGTTTGGACGCGATTCCTCTCCTGTGCTTTAGCGGTCTGGTTTGAATTTTATCACCAGGTGGTATAGTAAAGGCCTCTAAGCCAGTACTTGTCTTTATCTGGCTGTAACGTAACGTAAAATGAAATCAAATCATGTTCAGTCACATATCTGAAAAGATTCCTGGGAAAAATTATTTACAGTCTCCTTTGCCAATTTAAACCCTATTTAAATTCTCCATTCTCGTTTTAAAACAGCTGTACACTGAAGCCCACCATATTAGAAAACGATCCCCCCCCCCCCCCCCCCCCGGTTTAGAATCCAACCTACGGGTCTGTTTATCTATATATATATGAGTGTTAAGGTGCAATGTTATTCACTAACCTCAATATGAAGAACCTGGTTGTGTGTAGTGTTGTAGCCTTATTTATACTTATAACCGTTCCTTCTACGCACGGCTATTCCAGTGCTGGGGCGATCCTCAGTGGAGGAAAGGGGAAAAGAGAATTTATACAGGTTAGTATAATTGATTCATATGGCTTTTTGGTGTATAGCTTTGAAACATTTTCCTTCTTTTAGCACTGTAATCTGTTTATCAAATGATAGGTAACAGAATGAAATTTGTAACAGCATTGAAAATGTTAACTTAACTTCACTGATGTATGAATGGAAACTAGCGAGTAAACTAGTATAGGCTGCGTCGTTGTTTGATATAAACGATAGGTAATAGAATGAAATTTGTAACACCGTAAAACATGTTGACTTAACTTTACTGACGTTTCGAGTTTTAGCCCTTCATTATCGTCGGAGAGGTTTATCAAATATTTACAATCAACCTATGCATTTTATTTGAAATGAAATTGAGCTAGGATAATTTTCAAAAATCTGTGATACACTCATTTGTTTTGTACAGTACTTAAAATTCTCTTTATCCGACTTTAATATTTAGCTTTGTGTGGTTTAGAGTGGTTTTTAAAAGCCTTGGGGAAACACTTTTTGTATTTACTGATCAGTTTACTGTATTATTCAATGTGTTTTTCCAACATCATAAAACAATAAAAACTGTGTCCCGAAAACTCTGGTAATAAATTTCAAACTAAAAAGTTGCAGTAAGGACATTCACCGTGAACACTTTGAGTTACTTTTTTAACCAACATCCCTCGAGTAAACAGATAAGAAATAATTAAGATTGATTATGAATACTCAGTGTGTTTGAACTCAATGTTGAAATCAATAGTTTGGAAGCAGTAGAAGATTCAGAATAAAGTCAATTTAATTCAATATACATCATCAATTCAGAAGGAGAAATATTTATTTTTACACAGAGATAGTGAGTGTGAGTCTCCCGTAGGGCATACGTGCCAAGCTAGAAGATTGAGATGTTAAAAAAGTGATTTAAATTATTTTGAAAGGGTAGACGATCACATATTCAAATCTTCCTCTGTCTCTATTGAGTTTTTTCCAGTGATGTCTTTAGGGTCTCAATAGGCGTCAAACGACCTAAAATGTAACCGTCAATGACGCAAAAACAATGTAAAACAATTTTCTCAAAATACTCGTATTTAATAGATATCGAGCAAGGTTTGCTATGATCAAAATTAAAATTAAAATCCTTTAAAAAAAATTCTGCAGCGTGAGATACTGCCAGAAATTAATAGTGGTGTAATTAGTAAAAACTTATCAAGTAATTTTCTTACATTTATATAATTGTCTTATTTTCACCTCAAAAAGTAGAGTTTACGGTAAAACGTCAAAACGCCGAATTTTTAACCGTCAACCGTCAACCCCCCACATAGACATCCTCTTTCTTTTATCTCCTTCGTCGATTTGACGTTTTTTTAACTGTTTCTACCTCCTCGTTGATTCTTTCCCCTCCCCTCCCCTCCCCTCCCCTCCCCTCCCCGAGCTGGAGTGATTTTAATAAACCATAAAAAAAAACACAATTAATTTACAATTAAACTCTAGTATTTAGCACTATTGTTTTGACGCTTTTATTTTACACTCGCATAACTATGCAAATTTCAAACAAATCATTTCACCCTTCTGATGATGTCGGTGCCCGACGAAAGCATCATCAGTTTTACTGTCAAGTGTTACCCTCTTGAAATAAAGTTGATTAATTAATTAATTAATTAAAGCTCAACCCTACAAACAGTAGTGTATGGCCTTAGATCTACTCTTATAATTATATACAATGCTACTGAAAGACAACTCTAGTATGATTTGAAGGGTTTTTTTTATAAACCGGCGTGATATACGCTTTAGCTCATTTATATAATTACAGTACTTCCACTTAAGCAAATCAGGTGTAATTCATAAACCTCAACTTCAGGTTATTTATTTAGTAAGATCATTAAGACAACACAAGCCGACAACGTTGAAGACCAACATCAACAATAAGTTATAATCAGTTTATTAGTTTTTATATAGCAGTTCTAGAAAAAGAAAAGCCACACACACGGCACTGAACTTGTTCACGAAATCTGCTCTATTAATTATTGTACCACCTAAGGCTTAAATGAATCAAAAGTTTCCTTGCTTACTTTCTAAATTCGTCTTTTTTTCAATTAAGAGCAAAAACACTAAAACCTTGAAATATAGCTAAAATGGTTTTCATTTAGTGCATACTTCTTACTCAAGCAGAAACATCAAATACAAAAGTAGCAGTTAGATTATATGTTATGGATATAGTTTTCGCGCTTGATCAAGATTCCACACTACAACTTCGATTTCATTTCATTGATACAGTGCTGGAGTTCAATTTCACAGTAAAAGTTTGTGTTGTCTTAATGATCTTACTAAATGAATAACCTTAAGTTGAAGTTTATGTATTACACTTGATTTGCTTAAGTGGAAATGTTATTATATAAATATAATGAGCTTTTTACTCCGACGAAGGGCTAAAGAGCTAGCTCGAAACGTCAGTAAAGTTTTTTACATTTTTTACGGTGTTACAAATTTCATTATATATACCTATCGTTTATACCAAACACCGACGCAGCCTATACTAGTTTACTCGCTCTTTTCCATTGATGATATTGTTTTCGTTTACCATGTTTCTAGCGTATTAACAAAATTCCCCATTACAATATGTACATCTATCATTTTTTTGTATATATCTAGAAAAGCGCACACACGGCAACTTTGTTTAGGACGAACATCAATAATAATAATAGTTTAATAAACACCAATATTGCAGTTAAAACTGAATTACATTGGTATGACAATTGTATGAAATTGATAATCTAATCTAATATAATTTATTTATTACAAATTTCGGATTGATGCTTGAATAAATGACTTTCTAAAACGATCAGTTTTGTATCTAGGCTCTATGAAAGGACGTTTGTTTCTTAAAAAATATTTACAGTTAACATTGAAAGCTGGGAGCAGGCAGTAAAGTTTATGGTTTGGATCGTTAACCATGTTCTCAAAGAGTTTCACACACGATGCCTGTCGGCGACTGTCTAGAAACTGTAAACAGGAGGTAGACAGTTTTTCGCTGTAAGATAGTTCAGGATCACAGATGATAGTGAGGGCGCGTTTCTGTAACCGCTCAATGTCGTCGCTGAGCCACTTGGGTAAAGCATAGTGAAAAACCGGTGATGCGTATTCGATAACACTACGTATACACGAGCAGTAGAAGTTAACCATGTCAGAAATAGGCACCTTAGCACGTTTGAGTTGCCTTAAAAAGTACATACGTTTGGATCGGCTTTCTTTACGATATATTCAACATGGCAATTCCATTTAAGATCGTTACTGATAATTATTCAGACTTTCACTTGTCTGACGAGTTCAAGTTCTTTGTTGTAAATAGACAGAGGGTAGCAATTGGTTTCAGTCTTCGTGAATTGTATCTTCATCTCTTTGCACTTGTCTTCGTTTAGTGTAAACCTAAGTTGGTTAGATTGGTCGTGGATTTCATTAATGACTGTTTGCATGTTATTGTCAATGTTATTGTTTTGTTTTTCAGTTGAAAAGAGCCACCGATGATTTCTGTGGGATGGCCATACGATACTGCAAGCCATCACAAGAATCAGACGCACCGTTTCGCTGACTTATGACGTAGAAATCATGTAACGATATTTATTTTCAAACAAGTATAACATTGAACATGTATTAAAGATTTGACCTGTAACTTAAATTATTGTTAAATTAGATTGCCATGAAATAAATAGCATGAATATTATGTACTGTCTCCTGGCTTTCTCTTTATTAGTTTGTAAGGCCACGGGAAGGGGCTTAAGTTGGATTTAGTTTTAGGGGTGTGGGAGGGGGAGGGGGAGGGGGGGTTAAGCGTTGTCGTGGGTAATTCACCAAATATTCCGCCTTAAACTAGAAATTTCCCAAAACCCCTTCACTGATCACAGCACAAGCAATGAAATAAATCTAACAATACATTCAAAGTTAAGTTAGTATATTGACTTTTTCGCTCATCAATGAGAAGAAAGTTTTAGCCGAATACTCGATAAACGCGCCTTGTTTTGGATGATGTTCTTCACTTCTCGGATCAGCATTAAAATATCACAGCTCTTCCATATAGCATGTTGGGAGGTTGATAAAAAACATTATTCTCCTCAAAAAGGCTTTGATACTCTCCTTTCATTCAGGCAAAAGGATACTAACTCGTAGGTTAGCAAAATTAAAAAAATTAAATTTATAATTGATTTTCGACAACTTCAAACGGCTGCTTGTTTTGTTTACATTTTGTCGCATGTGTAGACGGATATCCAAACCAATCAGGATTGAACAAGGCGAGAGCCAATAAGAAATCGCTTCTTATATCCATGCTAGTCAGCTGGGGGTCCAAAACACGGTTTGTGGCGTTGTCAGTTTCACAGACGCAGGCTATAGAAAAATGACTATAAAAGTGTTAATCTTTGCATTCAGGCACAGGCAGCCCAACCATTCTCTTTGAAGGTTTTTTTTAATGACAATAAAGTTATTTTTAACCGCGCGCCGAGCGAGATACATATTGAGCGCGCGGTCGGGGTTCCTGTGGTGTTTTGTTTCAATGCGCGCGGATGGGATTCCTGTGGCTTTTTGCAAGCAATGTTTCGGTCGCGCGGAATCGCACGTACGACAGAAAAATCGAAGAAAGTAATATCTTGATACAAGGTGTGAAACTCGATCCGATTGCGTGGATGGATAGAGGTGCGCCCCAGCTTGTTAGGACGGCGAAGACTCAACGACGAGCGCAGAGAAGGACGCGAGAAGCAATCGACTGATTCGCCAAAGAAAAACTTTTTTATCAAACTTTTCTTTTGAAACAAGTTTTATTTTCTTATGCGGATTTTCACTAAGTAGACCTCTAACAAAAACAAATAGCCAGTGTGTGAAATTTCTTTCCAAGTTTATTGAAATGCTAAACATATAGTTAATATATTTTATAATGTGAAAACATTTTGTTCAAAGTGTATTTAACCCTTTGACTACTGGGCTTTTTTGACATTTTTGAGCAATTTTCTGGATATAAACGATCCGTAGGATTTCTTGACTCCATATTTGGCGTTACCATTGAAAGTGCTGCTGTTTTGTAATCTCAGGGGCTCAAGTTCTCAGGCCACATGACTTTTAGATCGTTTGAAAGCATCGTTGGATATTTACACTGGTTCAAAGTTGGCTTAAATCGGAATTTCGTTAATTTTAGGGTCATATTTTGCCTTTACCGTAGTCACTACTGGAAGAGCATCATTAAGCTTCAAGGTAGCAAAGAGCTCACTTTCTGGAAGAAATCAGCGAGGAATCTCACTTTGTCAGCAAAAAATGATCGATGTTTGGTTCATTCGGTTTTGGCGGGCTTAGAACAAAGTTAGGTTTGGAGTTCGACTAAAGGCAAATTCTCGGACCTGCCGCGGTTATTTATCGAAGTTGTGATGATAGAGGAACACAACAAGCGCGAAATTTTGGCAGAAAACCGAGGTGACCCTAGACTTAAAAAAAAAATTATAAAAGGACGGTGGGGGGTATTCCATGTTGAAAATTGTCATGGTTACCCACAATGCTTTGCTGTCATAAATACTTGAAAACACGTGCGTATCAAAATGGCCGTAATCAAACGACCGCAGCTCAGTTCGAGAAGTGAAAAAAAGTGAAAAAACTTGCCATAGCTATAGCACAAGGACTAAATTTTGTTGTGAAAACGGCCTTTTTGTCTAAAATCGATGTTTTTTTGATAAAAAATCCAAGGTCAAAAAAGTGTGATTTTCACTATTGAATAATAAGGCAAAAACGGTCATTTTTGACTTTCCTAAAGTTCATATGGATTTTTTGTGCTAAAATTGCTTGTTTCTTTTGACTGACATGCTATGACAATTTGAAAAACTTCCTAGTGCTTACTAACATTCAAACGGCTGGGAAAATTTGGCTTGTTTAAAAAAGTTAAAATTTTTCAAAGCAAGGTCGTTTTTTACGGGCGGTTTCGGGCGCCGTAGGAGTCAAAGGGTTAAGTTGTTACAGTGCGTCCACACGAACCAAGGCCACCCAGACAAATTTTTCACAAATTATCCAATCACGTCCAAGTATCGAAACAATAGAATTACAGGAAATTTATGATTCAGAACAATTTACTGTCGATATACAATATAAAGTGTCAACAAAAAACACCAGAATTATTTTTTATAGGGATTGAATAATTTGTGAAAAATTAGTTGGGGTGGCCTTGGTTCGAGTAGTCGCACTGTAATTATAAAATCTGCAAAGATGTTTTAGCTTTTATAGTTTTTCAAAAATAATTTATAAAATACAGCTATAAACGCTTCACACTTCATACACTTCATAACAAATGTATAATTGTTTGAACCGCTAAACTAACTAAAGTTTTCACGAAATAAAGTTGAACTTTTTTGATCCAATCAAGTGGAAAACGATGTAGATGATGCATGATCGTCCGGGGTGGTGTAGTCTTGTGAAAGACGGATGGTGTTGATGTCTGACGTTTCGACAACCTGAGCGGAAGTCATCTTCAGAGTAAAGAAAATGAAAAGACAGCGGTGTTATTTATGTGTCTGGTTCGTCGGTAATGTTGTTGTTGATGCGTGGGTAGGTGTTAGTCATTGTGTTAGCGGAAAGCTTGAAGTCGTTAATAAGTCTATTGTAGGAAGCCGGTAGTGTTATGCAACGGTTAAGTGGCTTTTGTTCTAAGCCGGTGTACCAGCTTTCAAGTAGTCGGCGTTGGTGATAGTTGGTGCAATGTGTAATGGAGGCGGCAGAGTCCCAGTTAATGGAGTGGCCAGTATGTTTGTGATGTTCCGCAATGTGGTTGTTAGGGTCTTTGTTTTTCGTGGCACGTTTATGTTCAGTTAGTCTCGTGTTCAAATTTCTGCCGGTCTCACCGATGTAGGTAGCGTTACAGTCGGAACAAGCTATTTTGTAAATAGCTCCTTGTCTGTTAATGGGTTCGTCTTTGTCCTTAACGTTAGTCAATAAACGTCTTAATGTCATAGTAGGCTTGTGAGCAACGCGAATGTTGTAGGGTTGTAATATGCGTTGAATGGTCTCAGAAGTACCTCTGATGTACGGTATGGTGGCAGTGGCTGTGGCTGTGGGTTGATTTTCGGTTCTGTCAGTAAGTGAAGTGTTTTTGTGAATGTTTCGTTTGACGAAATCTACATTGTAATTGTTCTTATCGAACACACTTTGCAAATATTCGTACTCGTCATGAAGTTTGTCAGGTGAATCACAAACACAAACACAGCTCTTGCTACATTCCGACAACAACTACCTTTTTGGTTACGTTACGTTGACGACACTATCACTGCACTACCTACTGACGACATCAACGAGTTTCACGACCACCTGAACAAACAAAACACTCCCATACAGTTCACCAAAGAGATCGAAGAAAATGGTGCTATACCTTTTCTAGACTGTTTGGTAACTCACTCTGACAATCGCTTACATACAACTGTATACCGTAAACCTACTCACACTGACAGACTGCTCGACCAGACATCTTACAATCCCACCTCACACAAAGCTACCACTATTAAGACTTTGACTCGACATGCACAACGTGTTTGTGATTCACCTGACAAACTTCATGACGAGTACGAATATTTGCAAAGTGTGTTCGATAAGAACAATTACAATGTAGATTTCGTCAAACGAAACATTCACAAAAACACTTCACTTACTGACAGAACCGACAATCAACCCACAGCCACTGCCACCATACCGTACATCAGAGGTACTTCTGAGACCATTCAACGCATATTACAACCCTACAACATTCGCGTTGCTCACAAGCCTACTATGACATTAAGACGTTTATTGACTAACGTCAAGGACAAAGACGAACCCATTAACAGACAAGGAGCTATTTACAAAATAGCTTGTTCCGACTGTAACGCTACCTACATCGGTGAGACCGGCAGAAATTTGAACACGAGACTAACTGAACATAAACGTGCCACGAAAAACAAAGACCCTAACAACCACATTGCGGAACATCACAAACATACTGGCCACTCCATTAACTGGGACTCTGCCGCCTCCATTACACATTGCACCAACTATCACCAACGCCGACTACTTGAAAGCTGGTACACCGGCTTAGAACAAAAGCCACTTAACCGTTGCATAACACTACCGGCTTCCTACAATAGACTCATTAACGACTTCAAGCTTTCCGCTAACACAATGACTAACACCTACCCACGCATCAACAACAACATTACCGACGAACCAGACACATAAATAACACCGCTGTCTTTTCATTTTCTTTACTCTGAAGACGACTTCCGCTCAGGTTGTCGAAACGTCAGACATCAACACCATCAGTCTTTCTCAAGACTACACCACCCCGGACGATCATGCCTCATCTACATCGATTACACCTGGGATCAGACCATTCACTCTTACAAGTGGAAAACTTCGCAAAGCGGCCATCACAAATTCACTGCTTAGTTTGGGTTTTCGTTGGTTTGAACAAGATAATATTATTCAATTCCAATAATCACCTGTACAAACCAGGCTACTAGAAAAGCTTTCCCTCATTTTTTTGTTATAGTGAAGAGCATCGTTGACTTCAAAAGCAAGTGCCAGCTCACTTGAATCAGGTGTTTTGAATGAAAACTCAACTCACTGAAGCAGTCACTGCAGTGCAAATCACGATATTTTTGACTCTCGATTCACCATCCCATGATTTTCTCAATTAAATGCATTCTCTTGTTTTTTTTTCTTTGAGTTTTTAAGTAATGTATAAAGAACGAAAGAGAGTGTTTTATCGGCTGATAAAGATTCGAGCCGAAGGCGAGAATCTTTAGCGCCGATAAAACACTCTCTTGAGTTCTTTATACTACTTATCAAACTGTTATAATTCATAATTCATACAGTTTTAGAATCTGAAAAAGCAAAATCTTATTTTATCGTTTTTAGTAAGGTCATAAATGCAATTAGTTGTAGGAACTTTCAAACAATACCTCATTATTATATTTGTGTCAGTATCTGTAAAGAATTTAAAAGATGAAACAATAAATCAAAGTTTGAATGTGTTTCATTCATTAGATACAATAGGTAGCATGGTTATTGTAAATATATGAATCGAAATTAAAACTATCGAGGGAATTCAGTCTAATTAAATATTCACAATACCGAAAGCTCAGTTTGTTGAGGCTTTTTAAGAATAAGAGACTGTTGTTAAAGCTAAAAAGCTAAGAGACTCAACGTTAAAGAAATCTCTATATGATAAAATGAGACGACGTTTCAGAAAACCTAAGTCGACAAGTGAAGAAGCAGCGTGTCTGAGCTCAAGTATTCCGAAGAATACGAAATACGTAACGAAATGGGCGGTCGGCATGTTTTGTGATTGGCAAAAGACCCGCAGTAATAAGAAAGCAGAATATGAAAGCACAAGCTTCAATTTTGGTGATATGAAATCTCTCCAAGACTGTGATACAAACCTGGAGGAAATGAAAGCAGACTCGTTAAATTTCTGGATGATAAAATTTGTGAAAGTTTAATCACAGCTTCCAAAACAAGTAGTGAACCTGAATTCGGTAAAGATAGTAATATCGTGTTTAATGACTGCACATTTAGTAATGTTACATTTAATTCTAAATAAGTAAGTATAATAATTAACTAATGTAATAGTAACTCAGTACTTTTTTCTATAGCACGTATGCATAGTTGAAAATTAAAAAAATATTTTGTCTTGCCTTTGTTGCTAGCAGCTTTTGATAAAGTATTAATGAATAAATCATTAGGTCTTTATCAAAAATGAAAAAATGATAAAGCATTAATGTTTTATTCATTAATGCTTTATCAGCCCCGCACTCCCCTGAAAATATTCAAAGCCGCCCCCGACTTCTAGTTTGCTGTATCTTTACCTGGCACTAAAGATACCGTCACATGATCAGATAACAGCATTACATTGGACTACAATCTTATGAATTCTTAATGAGTTTGATAAGTCATTTTACTAATCCAAAAGTTAAATGCAAGACAGTAATCAACACTTTTTTTCGGCTTTATCTGTGAATGAGCGTGAAAAATAAGGTCTCGATCGATATTTTCACGATCGCTCCACGATTGCTCCACGATAGTAAAATTTCCGAAATCCGTCCTAACAACCTGGGGCGCACCTCGACTTCATGCTGCCCTTTTTAAAAAACAAATTTCAACCCATTTGCTGAGGTCGGATACTTTTGATTGTAGTTGAACAGCAACGTAAAATTTATATATTCGAAGAAAAATTAAAATTTTCTCCAATGGCTGATATACTACGCGCAAAACTAAATTTGTCACGTGACCGAGTTTCACACCTTGTCAAAATACTACCCTCTTTGACACCGCACGACAAAAAGCCACAGGAATCCCATCCGCGTGCATTCAAACAAATACACCAATGGAACCCCACCCGCGCTCAATGATTAACAAAATATCGCTCGGCGCGCGGTAAAAAATAACTTTATTGTCATTAAAAAAAATCTTCAGATATAGGATAGTTGGGCTGCCTGTGGTCAGAAAAGTAAAGATTCAGACCGACACTGGGGAGTACGACCGCCCAATCCACAAGTTATGCTTGATTGCCACCCAACAAGAACTCAACTTACTTTAAGAGTTGAACACTAGCTTAAAAACATTATGTTTTATAGTTAAGAACGTTTGAATTTAGTTATCGTTCTCGATAGTGTAACTCTTCTCCGCACTAGAGGGGAGTGTTACGAACGTTCGATTCAGGCCACTTAGGGGACCCCCCTGGGGTCGTTTTGTTGTTCACAAAATGGTCGCCGTGAGTGATGAGCACGCTTCCTGACCCCGGAAAAATGGATAGGGGTGCACGACGGACGGTTTTGAAATTGACCCTAAAAGGTACGCATAAATTAACTCAGATACTGATTTCAGACCCTTAAAGGTACGTGTCCACATCAAAAAAAATTTCAATATGTATAATCATAAGTTCGAAAACTGACCCTAAAAAGTACGGTCCCAGTTCAAGACCCTAAAAGGTCCGTCGAGCACCCCTATCAATTTTCCAAGGGAGAACACCCCCCCCCCCCCCCCCCCCCGGGTTCCTGACGCTTTTTGATCCACACTGATATTCGTTTTTTTTTTGTGTGCATATTTTGGTTGTTCGTGTTTGTGGATTATATGACCAAATGAGTTGTTGCAATGGCATGACATTATGTTCATATAACAGACGTCCTTTGCAGGCTGAAGAGTAAGAACTATAGTTTCGATTACGACAACGATTTTTAAAACAGTTGTACACTATCTTTATATACTGATTCATTAATTTCAAGATGCATGGCTCAAAGCTCTTCTTAGGTACTTTAGAACATTTTAAGATCGGTTCATCTTGTTAAGAATGTTTAAAAATTTGATGATTTATGACAAGTTTGCAAATTCCAAACTATTAGAAATTCTTGAACTGGATAAATTTTCAATTGTAATGTTTTTTAAAAAAAAGAAGTATAGCTCAATTTCATAATAGTCCACTTCACAGTTCCATGCTCCATCTTGAAAGGTAGCCCGACT
Organism: Metridium senile; assembly: GCA_949775045.1. Taxonomy (NCBI): domain Eukaryota; kingdom Metazoa; phylum Cnidaria; class Anthozoa; order Actiniaria; family Metridiidae; genus Metridium; species Metridium senile. The sequence continues at coordinate 1,763,159 of OX459100.1, forward strand.
TTGCATCGAAGAGAGACAAACGTTGCTGTCATATACCTTCATTTTATTTCTTAATATTCGATTAATAAAAACTACAGTTAACTACTTATGTCTATAATATTTAATTTTATAATAATGTATTATTTTCATTATCGTTGTCTCCAAATGTCACGTGGCTTTACAACTTGTAACCAGAATCAGCTAATATTTGATACGAATCGTCACAATTAGAATACCCAACTAAATTGAATGGCTGTATATTCATCAATGGGATTCCCGATAATTATTTAATAGATAATCACTTCGGCACGCAGCATTCGTGGGTATATTGCAGGCAGCTGAGGGCGCAGCCCGAAGCTGCCTGCAATATACCCACGAATGCTGCGTGCCGAAGTGATTATCTAGTATAATTACTATTCAATACCCTGCCCCATTATTCTATCTCTTGCACAGTAATCGGCGGTTTCTTGTGTTTTTGAATATAATAACAATAGGCTTACCAAACTTTAATTAGTTATCAGCCAATGAAAATGTATTTACCATTCAGTAACCTGCCCCATTATTGTAAAGTTCTCTTTGTTGCATAATAATCGGCGGTTTCTTGTCTCTTTGAATATAATAACAATAGGCTTACCAAACTCGAATTAGTAATAATTTCATTCAATTGATGACATTAAGACTTGTTTTTGTTGCAAGTTTTCCAACGGCTGCCTCAGTAGTATAATGACTTAAGGCGCGGATACATCAAAGCAGAAGATCTCGGTTCGAATCCTGGCGTTAGTACTCAAAGACTTTTTTCGCCAAAAATCGCTTTCTAGTAAATTAATTCTAAGTCTGATCTTTACTAAAATGAACATTATTTGTTATACACACTAAATAGAACATACTGCAATATTTCTAATAATGCAGAGTGCGGACTGCAATATTTCTAATAATGCTGAGTGGGGACTGCAACATAACTAGATGTCTTTGCTTTCAGATGCGGGTACCCTGCAATCGGAGAATTAGTGCAAAGAGAGAACAATTGGGTAGGGTGGTGAATAGTAATTATTTAACCCTTAGGAATAAAGTTTCTCTTTTATTATTAGAAAAGCCCTATAGGACCTTGTTTGGGTTTTGGTGGTATTGGTGGGCTCACAATGCTGATGTTGCCTGGTAATTTACACAATTTCGGCGCAGACGTTTTCATTAACCAAGGGACAGTTTTGTTCCAGAAGGTAACATAGTCAGGACGTAGTTTGGTTTTCACTTCCATTTTGGGCTTTATGACCAGGTATTTCTGTTTAGCCAGATCGTACTGTGGCCACTTTAAATCGAAATTCAGTTTGTTGGGAGTGTTAGGATCTCTGTGAAGATCAATAAGAAAATCTTCATAATTGTATTTAAGGATATAATCACCTTTTGCATAGAAATGGAATGATCGTTGATGGATGGATGGATTAACAGATAGAAATATGGATGGATAGATGGATGGATGAATGAATGAATGGATGGGTGAATGGATTCATAGATGGATGGGTGGATGAATAGATGGATGGATGGGTAGTTGGATAGATAGATAGATGGAAAGAGAAAAGGTTGATTGATTTGTACAAGAACAGTAGATGATACTCCAATGCTTACCCAGTTTTAGCAAAGTTTAACCACATATTCATCACCTCACGAGAAAATTTAGAACCTATGGAGCATTTGATCTTTGGATCTTTCATAGAAAAACCAAAAACCATGAACTTTTCTGTTTCGTGATAGGCATTCAGCACAGCTGGAACGGTGAAGTAGTTAGGCATTGGGAGACCATATTTCACATCATAAAAGAATGTTTTAATGCCACGCTGCACATAACCATTTGCAAGAACAACAGCTGGTGCAACGAAAAAAGCATCGTTCAAAAAATCAAGGATGACACGTTGGTTTTTAGCTGTATTGGTAAAGTCTGTGTAGTTAGCGTATTTGCACATGATGGCTCGAGTAAATACAGGGTTTTGGCTTTGGAGCTTGGCAGTCCAATAAAACCCCTTAACAAATTCAATGAACTTCTTTTGGTCATTTGGTGGATTTTTGAACACTTTCGTCCCAATGGATAACTCTAGAGCCAGAATAGAAAGAATTATATCAGAAATACTGTCATTTGAAAAACATTCTCGCCAACCGGCTCCGCGACTACGCGACTAGCCCAAGCGGGAGTATGGGTAAAAATCACTGAAGCAATAAATTGTTAGCACGCGCTAAAGAATATGCTGAAATGTGTAGCAAGTACATGAATGAATATGTGCATGCCTTTGCGTTCTGTGCATAAAATAAACCGTGTTATAGAGCGTGGAGATATCGACAAGTAAATAGCTACTTCTTCAGTTTTCATGCAGAGGATTTGTGTCACCCAAACCAATCGCCAGCGTAAATCTAATAGAAACAAGGCACTGATAGCTCAATATGTTGATAATATATGCAGCTAACTGCTTCAGTGATTTCTACCCATACTCCTTATAGGTCTAGTCGCGTAGTCGCGAAGCTGGTCGGCGACAACGTTTTTTCAAACGGCTCTTGTATACATAGCCAGTCAGCCAACAAAACTACTATGTACCAACCTTCACACCCAGCATCCAACCAACCAACCAACCAACCAACCAACCAACCAACCAACCAACCAACCAACCAACCAACCAACCAACCAACCAACCAGTTAATATCTTCACATTTCAGAAATAATTTGCGATAAAAAATAAAGTTAGCTTCAAATCGTAAAATCAATGAATTAAATCGATTGCCTATTAAACACTTCATCAGTAAAAGACGAAAATAATATCTATTATGCCAGAATTTATTGAAAAGTTTAAGGCGAAAAGCTTGAAAAAAATTGTAACATCTCTTGAAGAAATAGAAAATTAAACGAGGCAGCGTGCTCTGTTGAGCAGTCCTGATGGTTACCAAATTTGATAACCCTGATTTGTTATGATATTTGAGAAACCAAACAGTAGATCAGCCAATCAGAACTCGGTTTTAGTAGGTAACGTCACATCTAAGTGAACAACAACAAAGAATCGAGATTGTACTTTGGTTACGAAGGCAGAACTATTATTATATTCTTCATGGCAAGATGCTATTTATTTCATAATTGAAGTATTCTTACATCAAATCTTTCAAATTTCCATTAATACCTATCGGTCATCTTAAAGAACTTTTGTCTAAACTCAAACAAAACTGTTCTGTTTTGCATAAAGATCATAAACACTTTTATATTTCTATTTGGATCATATATTAATAACATTTTTCTTCATATAAGAGAATAGCTTAAGCCATTGGAAATACCAGGAAAATATGAAAACATTTGACTGCGAGTATTGCTGAAGGTCAACATAATTTTATAGTATTGACCTTCGTAAGATTATCATTTTGTATTCAATTTAAAACATATTCGTGTCCGATTCTACAAAGGTCTTAGACACATGCAAACTGCCAGCTTTCTGAAAGAGAAGCAGAAACACTGGCGATTAATACAGAAGAAAAAAAGTAAAAGTAATAATAAGAATTTGGATCATAAGTTTGTACGGCTTGAAGCCCGTCTAAATTATCAACAATTCTTGACTCTTGTAAAAAAAACTTAAAATAAAATGCAATACCAAATACCATCTTTTAGCCAACATGAAATGGCCTTCGTCTTATAACCGATTTACAAAAGTACATCCTATTTATCGAGCAATCGAGCAACGTTTCTTGAATGTAAACTGTATGACTAGTATGGGGTGATGAGCTGGAATAGACACACTCATACACAAAATCAAAGCGGCCCAGCGTTCTATAGACCGGCCCATGTTGAGATTTCACACAATGATAGAAGAATATCTCCTGAATACCCCTATATTTTTTTCGTGGAACCAAAAAAATCATTCGACAAGAAAACAAAACAAATATTTGGGAAACCGGGGTTTGAATTGAAGCTTTGAAGTACCAGTGTAGTTAAGAAATTTACTCACCGTTCACCATCATTTCGCTCTAACACTCCGGAAACATGCTTAGACTGTACTTAAGATAATTCTCTTCCACGTAGTATAAAATAATCTCGCAAAAACATTTTGGAAAGACAATAAAGACTCAATAAATAAAATCTTACTGCGGAATTTGTTCAACACCGGAATGATGACGTCATAATCCTTTTAGCTGCAATGTTGTGGTTATCAAATTTGATAACCATCAGGACTGTTGAGGTAAAATGGGAAATTTTTCGAAACATGCTCAGATTTTCACTACCTGACATGGTCGCTGTTTTGTCTCAAAATAACAAATTTACAACTTTGTAAAAATGAATTAGCCTGCGTCACATCCGGAGTTTTTCTCGCCGAGAAAAAGTCCGGATGTGACTCAGGCTAAAATGAATAGATAAAATATGATTTTGACAACTTTAGTCATAAAACTAATACAAAATAGGTTTTAGGGTTTCTGGTGATGACAAGGAAGGCAAATTTGACAAGTTTCAAGATGTTTAAAATGCTAGAATCCAGTCCCGCGCGGACCGTTACCGTGTTTTTTGACAAAAAAAAAATGGATTCGGTCGCTTATAACTCGTCTATTAGTAGGGTGACCCCCAATTTTTCCTTTTTATTCAAGACTGCATTTACTATTCTTACGATTTAGAATATAAAAAAATATTCATTGATTGGATTTTCTAAAATTTTCCAAATGCTACAACTCTATACACATGTAAGGTGCGTGATTGGCGTAGAATTGTGCTTCTATGGTTCACTTATACCCATATTTGGAAATGATTCAATGATTTTTATGACAGGAAATGTTATATAACCCTTAGATCTATCGTTTGATATAATCTTATGCTTTTCCTAGCAGAATACGTTCGCATTCTCTTGACTGCTTTGAATAGGTAATTTTGAGCAAATCACCGCAAATTATTGCAAATACCTACTTTTACTATATCTTATAACTCTATAACCAAAACGGTGACCCCAATATTTTTTCACGTTTTTTGACTTGCCTAACAATGATCTATAAATGACAGGATTTATAAAAAATTTCATTGAAGAAATCCAAGTATCCGGAACTACCTTAAAGGTCCCGTCCCGGCAATTTTTTTGTGATTTTTGAAAGCACTTTTCCCTTTTTCATCCCATCCATAGTGATTATGAAGCAAAAAAAAATATCTAAAAAGCTTTTTAGCGACGCGGGCTGCAGTTGAAAGGGTAATATTTTAAGCGTGACTGAAAACATGCCGATTTGTGTCACGCAACTAGTGACGTCACACGTGTGTTGATGTGAGTTTTGTGCATAATGGCGAGCCCTCAAAATGTTGGACACAAAAGAAAGCGCTTGCCCGGCAAAAGATGTGTTATTATGTTTTGTGATAAAACGAATGAGGACGGTGTAAGCTTACACCAATTTCCTAGTGACAAAAAAGTATGCGATAAATGGATTAAGTTTGTTCTCGCGAAGCGAGATGCAAAGACGTGGACGCCAGGAACTAGTGGCCATATCTGCAGTGATCACTTTCTGCCAAGCGATTACCAAGATTATGGAGCTAGAATGGCTGGCTTTTCGAGTAAACTGTTACTAAAAAAGTGAGCTATACAATCAATTCAGCCAAATCCACTGCATATAAAAGCTCGAAAGGTATCTTGTGGAACGCCCTGTACTTCAAAGGATTCCGAACCAAAAACTACAAACACGGCTATCACTAAACTTCATGCTCACCGGGTAAGCATTGGAATCCGATGTATTTAAGATATTTTCACACAATAATAATTGTACTCCGTTAATATTTAGACCATGAAAGAGCTTGAGCTTTCTCCAGATCACAGTGGCGAAAGTCAAACTTCTATTTTGGCGGATATGCCAGAACAAACACAACAAGACCTTCCCCCAAACTTCGCTTCGCTTGCTGACTCAGTTATCACTAATCTGTCTCCAATAATGATGGCAAACAAACAAACTCAAAAATCTTTTAAAAGACCACAAAGAAGGAGTACAGGTAAGAAATTAAATGCAAAGTGTGTGTTAGCGAATTCAGTCCGCCGGCATGCCACTTGGGTTATTTGGAGCAAACCGCGCGAAAATATTACAAATCTGGCCCGTCCGTATAAAACTCCGCTCAATTTGATTGAACTTTCTATTGAGCGGAGTTTGCGCTATTAGGTTTTTCCTTGTCGTTTTGATTCATTTATTTCTAGCTTTGATTGAGTTCTCGAGTTTCTTTTTGTTTTCATAAAAACATACATGTCTAATCCATAATTTTGTGCTTTAAAAAAGAATACTGCAATAAAGCCATCGATCGTCTATTTGATGAGTACAAAAAAAGCCCAAAACAGCTGCGTTTGTATATGAAGAACTTAAAAATCAACACTCCACCACCACTGACAGCCTCAATTGACAAGCCTGACAAAGAGGAAGCAATACAGGATTATATGTTTCCAGATATTATTGCAGGCAAATAGTTCACTAACTTTAATGTTCATAAGAGTGAAGACAAAACCCGTGCAACAAAATCTAATAAATTATTAGATTTTGTTGCACGGGTTTTATGTCTTCACTCTTATGAACATTAAAGTTAGTGAACAAGGTGTAATAGTCAAATTGACAAAAAAAAGAAAACACAAATAATAAAAATAATTAATCTCTATTTCATTGGTTTAATGTCGTAACTCTAAAAAAAAAAGATTACATTATATCTTTAAAAAAAATCACTGTTAGAACCTCCTAGTTAAAAATGAAAAGTGAATATCATAAATTGAAATTTTAAGAGCTTGTATAATGTAAATAAAGTGGACTTTTGTAAGTAAGTAAGCAGGCTAATGTGACTGATTGATTAATCATCATCAGTTTTTCCTATTTCCAAATAGACTAGCACAACTATTATCACCAACACAATTAGATTTGTTTAATTAGTTTTCAATCAACTGCTCTAGATTAAATGACAACATTTCTCACTGTGAATCCCAAGACAAGAATTATGTCAATCTTCAGATGAATTTTGAGGTGGAAATAGCTAGAATTAAGTCCATCCAGCAGCTAGCAAAAGAATGTGAATAAATTATCTGCGGTCACACTTTTGGGCTTTGCGCTGTAAAATTAAATATCTGGGTGGGGCAAGATGTCAGGCATGTACATATATCTCAGTAGAAAGTTTTATTAAAGAGAGACTCATAATAAAAAGGGTCAACCATTCAGGCAATCAATTGTAAATGTTTTCCAATTTCCGTAAAATCCCAGTGGATTTCGCAACTGGTCTCACAGCAATAAATGACTCAAGTAGCACCGTTGAATGTTGTGTATTTAATAAACATGAGGAAACAAAATAGAACTCTAAGCTTGTACAGCAGCAATTCTTATAATAAAATAACTACAATGTAAATCACTCACGCCGCTTGGGCTATAAACATTTAATGACGAAAAGTAAGGTATGTATTCATATTTATGTATTCTTATTTTGTAGTGTAAGTGCCGAGAACAAACCAAGAGAATAGAGATACAATAGGGACGAAAAACGTGACGGACAAGTTGTAATTTACAAGTGTAAATGTGCAGATTATTGTCTTTTATCATTCTTTAACTATGTTTACATTGAAAAAGCTATAAGTTCAGTTCATCTATAACCTAGTGATGAATTATTTATGAACAAGACAGCTACTGATGGTATAAAATCATTAAAGAATTGATTTAAACAATACCAGTCAAAGACTTATACTAAATAGAATTACGAGAAGACCAGTTGTCATTTTTGTAATTTAGTATATTTCGGTCTTTATCCAAAGACTATCAACTGCAAATGAATAAATTAAACTAAGACATTCTGAATTAAGATTAATTCATTAGACTCAAGGGAATTGACTGTCCTTGTTCATTCAGGCTTGGTTTGTGAATAAAATAAATATCTATATGGTTGAACTAGAAACGTCCATTATTCCAACATTGGACGACTACCTTAAGAATTGGACAAGATACGTGGATGATACTCTGGCTTTCGTTAAGATTGGATTGCATGAGCTTGTACTTGAGAAATTAAATAACTTTGATGAAAAAATCAAGTTCACATATGAATTAAGCTGTGATAATACGATCAACTTTCTAGACGCAAAGATCATGTGGAAGAAAGACCGTTTTGACACTACAGTGTACCGCAAGAAAACTAACACCGACCTATACATCCACTGGGAAGCCGATGCGCCAAAAACCTGGAAAAGGAGCACACTAAGAGGTCTGGTGAAGAGAGCCTATAATATCTGCTCTAATGAAGATCTATTGAAGAAAGAACTCCATCACTTGCAAAAAACTTTCCATGAAATAAACGGTTACCCTCACTGGGTAATTGATGATATTATCAGCGAAGTTAAAAACAAACAAAACCAAGTTATTACACAAAGCAACGGCCAGGATAATGACTCAACATCTATGTTTATGACACTACCATACAAAGGTGACAAAGGCGTCAAATTAGTTCAGAAATTAAAACGTACCGCAAAGAAGTTTTTGCCACACAATGTAAAACCTATTGTTTCTTTCAAGGCTAGTAAATTAGCATCACGTTTTAATATCAAAGACAAAACAAACATTCAACACCGACACAATGTAGTGTACAAACTAGAGTGCCCACAAGAACAATGCACACATACCTACATTGGAGAAACTGCTAGAAGGCTAGATGTACGAATTTCTGAACACGGTGGCAAAGATAAAAAATCCTCGCTACTTCGACACAGCGTAGAATCGGGCCACGACAAGATAAAACTTGAAAATACTGTAATCCTAGCTTCCAACCTTGGAAATTACAAACAACGAAAAATAGCAGAAGCGCTTTTTATAAAAGAACACAAACCAAGCCTGAATGAACAAGAACAGTCAATTCCCTTGAGTCTAATGAATTAATCTTAATTCAGAATGTCTTAGTTTAATTTATTCATTTGCAGTTGATGGTCTTTGGATAAAGACCGAAATATACAAATTACAAAAATGACAACTGGTCTTCTCGTAATTCTATTTATTATAAAACTATATGCCCAAAAGAATATATTTAGTCAAAGACTTGAAGACGGCCGTTGTTTTGGCCTTCCACTTCGTCGCCACTGTCATCCTAGGAATTATCTTGAGTTCCGCGTCCTGGAGGCTCAAACCTACGGAGCCTCATACGGCTCATGCTTACCACACTTTTCACTGGCATTGACAATTGACAGTTAGCATTGACAATTGACAGTTAGCATTGACAATTGACAGTTAACATTGACAATTGACAGTTAGTATTGACAAATTAGTATTGACAATTGACAGTTAGTATTTATGAGCCAGCTGTCATTGGGTATGCAGTCAAACTTCAACATGGCGACGTTCACGTTCAGAATGGTTTTGGTTCTCGTGTTTTGTATTAATAAGTTCTCGGAAGCCGTTTCAGATGATTATTTCTCATTACTATCGAGTAACGACATTCCGCGTGACGATTTGATTGAACAATACTTCAATGTTGGATTTAACAGAATGGAAGTTTTAGCATGCCAAACGGACAGTTCTCCTACTCACAACTAGACCATAGTCATTTCTAATTCTTTGCCACATCGCACGATAACCAATAATACTACACCTTCCTTGTAGCTCCCTTTCAATCGCTTCCAAAACGATAGAAAGCGAGCTTGTATTCCGTCTCCTCATGAGACCTTTTCTTGAAAGTATTCGTTTTAGTTGACTAAGGTTCAGCCGAATACCGTGAAGTAACAGAAGACATGCTAAAATTTCTATTCTGTTAAATCCAAGAAGTATTGTTCAATCAAATCATCAAGCGGAATGTCGTTACTCGATAGTAATGAGAAATAATGATCTGAAACGGCTTCCGAGAACTTATGATAAAGATCACGAGAAAAATCACAAAAACCATTCTGAACGTGAACGTCGCCATGTTAAAGTGTGACCGCATACCCAATGACAGCTGGCTCATAAATACTAACTGTCAATTGTTAATACTAACTGTCAATCGTCAATACTAACTGTCAATTGTCAATGCTAACTGTCAGTTGTCAATACTAACTGTCAATTGTCGATGCTAACTGTCAATTTTAAATGCTAACTGTCAATTGTCAATACTAACTGTCAATTGTCAATACTAACTGTCAATTGTCAATGCTAACTGTCAATTGTCAATACTAACTGTCAATTGTCAATGCTAACTGTCAATTGTCAATGCCAGTGAAAAGTGTGGTAAGCATGAGCCGTATGAGGCTCCGTACAAACCGCCACGGTTCAATTCCAGGAGTAACCTCTACTACATCATAATCATTATCAGAAGAGTCAATTGACGATTCATTGGAAGAACTTGAAGAACTCACGGAATTTGAAGTCGACTCGCACACAAATCAGCCATATTTGTTTTCTATCAACACACGTGTGACGTCATTTGATCACGTGATCGAAATCGAAGCGTTTTTTGCTCGGAAGGGTGCTTATGATGCTGAAAAACCCCTAAAAAACTTCTTAATCGGATTTTTTTTATAAAATATGTTTTAAGTATGCAATACTAAAGGTTTTACCAAAAAGTTGTGTTTTTGACGGGACGGGACCTTTAATCTTGAACAAATACATGTTGAATTTAGCGACGGCAAAATATTATATTTTCTTTTACAAAAAACAATCAAACATATAAAAGTACAGAATTATAAATGTGCTTTCTAGTTTTTTTTAATCTTAGAAATAAACCACGTTTGAAAAAAGGCAATGTGAACAAAAACGCAGATTTAAAATTTTCGATCTTTCGTCAAAATCAAAACAGAAACTAATAAACCTTCAACCTGCAAACGTTTGATTAAAAGTAAATAAATACATACTTTCAGCAGCCTAAGTAATCTTGTAGATGTGGTCTTTGTTCTTTTTAACTTCAAAACGTTGTACACAGCAAGCTTGTCTTGTTCAACTTTTTTTTTTCTCAGTGAATAAATTGCTGTCAGTCGGCTCGGCTTTCACCACTCAACTGATAAAATTCAAATTCGCTTGAATTGTTGTCTATATGCCAGTCTCATGCAAGAGTTCAGCTAAAGGTTTTTGTTTTAAGCTACAATCATTGACAAAAGTGTTGGCACGAATGTGATAAAGTTATTTTAGCACTGCTGAAATTCTACTTCTCCCCCCACCCCCCTTCGCAATGTTGAGGTGGGAGTCATTGTTTGGTGCTTGTGTGGTTGACCTGTCAATGCGCCATCATTTCACACCAACATTGATGTGGGGGGAAGGGGGGGAAATTTTTTATACTTAAAATAAATGAAGTAGTCACTATGAGATAAAATACTAAAATCGTGCCTACTACTTTTGACAATGATTGTCTGAACGACAAAAGGTGTTCTAAAATATATGCTTTGCATTTCTGATTTAATTTTTGTTCCTAAAATAAAGCACCCGCACTTGTTACATAACTTCAAATTGAGATTGCTAAAAATATCTGAAGAAAGTGTTATCTTTCAATGAGTTTAGTTCATCCGTCACGTCATCCTAATTAGGCCGATAAAGTGATTTTTGGTGTACAGCTTTAAAGTTATTGTCTTTCATATAGTTTCGATACTAAACAAATGAAGTCATACCACTAAAAGAAAGAAAAAGAAAAGTTGTAATTATTAAGTATGAATTTTGTCAATTCCAAATTGTAAAATGCTTGTTATGGTTTGTTGAAATGAAGAGAAAGCTAAAAAATCGTTTAAAATTAATCACTGATATTCGAAAGTGCAAACATATTTTCTCATATTTCTCCATATTTATTTATAAAATGTCAAGTGATTCATTATCAACGTTTACATAGGAATGTTAACTTTTCTTCCTAATACGTATAAATCTTGATCCATTATTCGTAGCAAAATAGTCACTGTATAAAGATCGCTCGTTTTTTTAACACAGGGAGCCCAACGGTTCTCCCCAACGGTACTCCATCCAATAAACGCTAAAAAAACATGTCAAAACTGAAGGCTTTTAAAAATTTTCGATATTTTCATAAAGAACAGCAAAGGATCTTAACATTTATGAGGGTTCATAGCCATTAGAAACGCTCTTTTGGTGATTTTGGAACGGTTCTCCCTTGTAAACATTACAAATGAAAGGTCAACTATAGCTTTATTATAGCGGAGTAGGGGAGTACCGTTGCTATTTTCGCTGCGATTTACAAATTTTAGAAAAAAACCATCCCATGGTGTTTGAACATTTGCAAAGCAAATGTTGATATATATTTTGGACCGACAAATTCAAAATTCTCTCAATTATCAACAAATTAGTCATGGAGTACCGTGCGGAGTACCGTTGGAAGCTCCTTGTAAAAGTGCAAAATCGCTATTTGTGGATGCATTTCGCAAGGCAATGTTTAGTAAAAGCGCTAGAAATAAACTTAAATACTACTAACATGTAGTTAATTGCAATTGCTTTTTAATTTTATAAAGGAAACATGAACATTTTAGTTGCAAAAGTGTTATTGAATATATAGTGGTCTACGTGAATACTTCCGGTCATTGAGCTACTCTATTTTCTATATACTACATAACATTTTTGACCAGAAACGTTTAAAAAATGTTTGCTAGTCACTCAAATTTGTGTTTACTTACTACTTAAAATATCTTTTTACACAATGTTTGTGGAATTTTTGCTATAAAGCCGTTGAATTTCAGCTCAACTTGGTTTTATCACAAGCGCGCGCTTGACCTCAATTATACGTCATGCTTTCATCGCTCGTTATAAATAAACGCAATTTTCAAATTTAAGTTTTCGGCATATTTTTCCATTGGCTTATTATGCCAAATTACAGGACAAATTCAATTTAATACATACGACTTATAATACAAGGGAATTTAGCTCCGCGATAGAATGGTTTTCTTTCAAAATTGATAGGTGCTTGTATGGGGGTACACTGGCCTATTCCTTGACAGAAGTGACGTCACAGTTGGACTTCACGGGCCATTCACACATAAAAAGAAACAACTCAACGAAGGTTTTGTCATATCAAATTGGTTTGGTTTACAGAATTTGTAGAAACAAGAAATTCGTGAAAAAGTGTTCCAGACAATCATTGACAAAAGTGTTGGCACGAATGTGATAAAGTTATTTTAGCACTGCTGAAATTCTACTTCTCCCCCCACCCCCCTTCGCAATGTTGAGGTGGGAGTCATTGTTTGGTGCTTGTGTGGTTGACCTGTCAATGCGCCATCATTTCACACCAACATTGATGTGGGGGGAAGGGGGGGAAATTTTTTATACTTAAAATAAATGAAGTAGTCACTATGAGATAAAATACTAAAATCGTGCCAACTACTTTTGACAATGATTGTAGGTACAGCCAAATCTATGTTTTAAAGGTTTTTATAGGTAAATTCATTGGAGGACGAGGGAGTTCCACGTTGAATTTCACGAGAGAAATCAATATCGCATGAATCGCGGAGTCTGCGGAGCGATGATGATGATGTACCACAAGGGAGTATACTGGGACCTCTCCTTTTTAGCATATACACAAACGACCTGTCACAAGTACCAAAGTATTCTTCATCGCAGAGTTATGTAGACGACACCAAATTGTTACTAAATTTTCACTTGATATATCAAAATACTATCGATAAGCTGAACGAAGACCTTCACAGAATCTGCGAATGGACATAAACCAACAAACTACTACTCAACCCAGACAAAACTAAACTGGTTATCTTTGGAAGTAGGCCCATGACAAGTAAGGTCGAACATTTTAAAAAAACTCTTCTTGGCAAAGATGTCAAACCTGTAAATTCTGCACAAGACTTGGTAGTAATGCTTGACTCGAACTTGACTTATAAAGATCATATTTCATACACAATCTCTAAATGCATGTCACGATTATGCCAAATAAACAGAGTGAAGCATGCTTTAGACAAAAATACTCTGAATGTAGTTATAAACTCTCTAGTGTTTAGTAAACTGTTTTGCTGCTCAACAGTATGGAGCAACACTACTGATAACAATTTGAATAAACTTCGAAAAGTCCAAAACTACGCTGGCCGGATTGTAAGTGGCACAAAGAAATATGATCACATTACTCCTGTACTAAAGGCACTAAAATGGCTACCAATCAAAGAACAACTTTTTTATCGTGATGCTGTGATGTGCTTTAAATGTATGATTGGTTGCGTTCCACAAATCCTTACAGAATTTCTAATTAGACGTGATAAAGTATGTACAAGAACTACAAGGAATTCGACAATCCTACACATCCCACTATATACACCACTGCTACGGGACAAAGAACATTCCATTACAGATGTGTCAAACTGTGGAACAGTCTTGACAAAGACTTGAAATTAAGTCAGACAATTTTAGAGTTTAAGAAGAAACTTAAAACAAATATGCTTAACAAATTTAAAAACACTTAATTTAATTAATGTATTTTTTTTATTTCTTAATATGATTATGATTTTTTTTTTTTCCCCCTATTGACTCTAGATATGTTTTATATGTAATTTGTAATTTGTGTTCTCTGAAAAGAGAAGGACGAAAAGGACGAAAATAAAAATGTATGTATGTGGGTCATTCCACATGAGACATAATAATGAAATAATGAAAATTTGACAACATTAAAAAGAGTGCTCCAAAAAGAGAGTTAACTGACTAAGGTTCTCAATGTGATTTTACTGTAATATTATCTATTCTATGTGATATTTACTAAGCAAATTAGGCAATCTTCCTATATTTGACTTACTGAATTTCACCATTTGTCCGTCACGTTTCTTGTAATGTCCGTCACGCTAAATATTCCCTTTTTAAAAAAATAGAAAAAAAACAACTAAAAACTATAGGTCTTCAGTAAGAAAACTTAACCTATAACCAAATGCTAAAAAGCATTTGTTTTCTATAAACTTCTCACAATTCACAGGAATTTCACTTCTAATTTACCCAACTGGAATTAGTGGTATAGTAGTTTTAGCTGTAATGTCCGTCACGGTCCTTTTGGACAAAAAACTGACAAGTCGAAAATTATTTCTGAAAACCTTTTTTCATGCAAATTGTAGACAAGGTTCTAAGACAGTAATAATTTTACTTGGCGATTTTTGTCGAAAAAAAGTCTTTGAGTAATACTGAATGCCAGGATTCGAACCGAGAGCTTCTGCATTGCTGTATCCCCGTTTTAAACCATTATACCACTGAGTCATTCGATGAAAAGTTTGAAACAAAAACACGTTCAAGTCGTTAGGATTCAAGTTCGTTAGCATTCCTCTGAATAGATTTGAAAAGCGATTGTTTAATATTTCCCTGTGGGAATTCATTGACAATGAACATTAAATTATGAACAGATTATTGATATCTTTTAGGATTGCTTATTTGCTACATTCAAATCCATCCTCGGCTTTAAAGTTATTTTTCTTCGTATAAAATTGTTCATTTTTATTCAAAGATTCCTCCCAAATAATTGATGAGGATTTGAAGTCATTCCAAGTCCTCCAATTCGGACTGGACGGGATTTCAAATCCTTGCAATTAGTTCCAGTTCTCGGCTGCGCCTCGAACTGGAACTAATTGCGCGGACTTGAAATCCCGTCCAGTCCTCATTGTCGGACTTGAAACATTACGTCAAGTCCTTAATTTCTCTGTCATAGCAGGGAGGCATTTTGTGGTTAGCATCAACGACCCGAGGGGTCAAATTAGCGTGATTTTATCGAACTTTAGAGAGCTATACCTCAGCACTGAGAAATTTGCCCAAAAATATTTTTAGATTGTGTTAAAGAATATTCTTGGGTTATTCAATTTACAGAAGCTCTTTGGATTTAATTGTTAGGCGAATCTGCAAAGCTTCATAATGTTAGGCTATATAAATTTGATAGTTCGAACATGCCTGTAAGCTTAAATTAGTTTTTATATTTCAAAGAAATGCAATGTTGCTGTAATTCACATACATGAATGTCAAGATGACATACATCAGGTTTTGGATAGTTTTAGTACAAAGGAATCGTTTTGTGTAGTCAATGCGTCCACTAAAATCTCGACCAATCTTTAGCGTTAAAACGGCGATTTCGACAAACTTTACCAAATTGTCATTTTCTCGAAAACTAAAACGTATTTTGCCTTGAAAGCTTTATAGGGCTTTTAGTAATATAATAGACTATATCTGGACAAAATTTGAGCGAAATCGATTTTTCGAGGTTTTCCACGAAATGTAAATTTTGTTTTACCATAACTTGTAAATTTCTTGCGCGCTGATTGGCTGAGAGCCATTGTCGATTACAGTCCAGACCTGCTTGTGCTCACGACATCCGTGCGCGAGCGGATAAAACGGTTTCCTTCAAACTTTTTTTAGTTGTTTCTCGCTTATTGATGGTAAAAAACGAAGTCAATTTTCTTTTCTAGTCAATTTTGAGTTTTGATCATTTGTGACGTAATTTTGATTATCGATTACAGTACAGACCCATAGAAAACTGACTTCGATTTGTTAATTTGATAATTACCGACATCTGTTAAAATATCAATCAAAGCATTACTTTACCTGGTATTGCATCTGTTAAACATGACCCATCGTCATCTGCTACGCCGATTAAGGTGCTTTGAGGATTCAAAGCATGACCACTTTTCCTGAGCAAAGCTTCTGGAGTATCTGGAAATCAAATTGAAAGAGAAAAACGATTTTATTATAAATGATAGATTTTTATGTTGTTAGTGATATCTAATTATATGTAATAAGGACATTAAAAAGGACATTAAAAAGGACATTGAAAAAAAAAAGTTATTTTTCTATAACCCTCCTTGCTCTAAGGGCGAAAAAAACCCTCTGATCGCAGGGTATCTAAATTTTACTTTTATATTGAATAAAAATCTTTAAGAATATGAATAATTAAAAGATTAAAATGATAACACTTAAATAGAAATGATGTAGATATGTACCAGGCAAGAACTTTCCATCGATGATAGGCTTGCAGCTAGAACCTTCACACTTTGAACCACCAACAAACTCTTTGGGACCTAAGGCTTTTAGGCAATCAATCACATTGGGACCTGTGCAGTTGAGTGTTTTATTGAAATATTTCCTGTTGAAATCAAGACAAATTGTCAACTCGTAAAGAGCATTGATTTAAACAATTATAATCTACCTTTTAAGCGTTAATAACAGCTTTTGTAAATACAGGACAGCTCAAGTACTGAGATACTTCCCCGTGAAATCAAAGTAAACAGACAAATATACATACAGAATCAAAAGATAGATAAATTGATAAACCTTTTCCGAGAAGCTAGTGGCACAAAAAAATCATTCATCAGTTCAATAGTAAATGTGCTTTCGGCATCCCTTGTTGGCTAATCGTTTCAATAGATATTGACAATTGTTGGGATGTGCCCATGAAGTCCTTGCGTTCTAATAAAGTATATATAGGTATCTCTAAAGTACTTACGTCATTTTAGCTTTGTTTTGGTACTGTCCGTATCCAGCTGGATTATTAACGACGCCGGATTGCATGATTGCGTATCTAAACAAGCCTTTGGCCAATGGAGACAAGGTAAGAATGGACACACTTGCACCACCCGCAGAATTACCAAATATTGTAACCTTCGTAGGATCACCTCCAAACCTTAAATTATAAAACATTTAGTTAAACCACATTTTTATAAATAAATTAAAAAACTGTATAACATATTTCAAATAAAAAATTTCACTAAATATGTTACTTTTCAATGTTCTTGTTCACCCATTTCAAAGCTTCCAGCTGATCGTAAAGCCCATAGTTGCCTGTGAGGTTGTAGCCATTGCTATTAAGGAAACCCAGTAAGGCAAGGCGGTAGTTGATTGTAACGACAATCACTTCTCCAATGGTTGCAAGATAACTTCCATCCGATATTCTGTTTGAGTTCCCAGAAAATCCTCCTCCATGGATCCAAACCATCACCTGCAGCTTATTGTTGGTTTGTTTATCGGGTACGTAGACATTAAGGTTCAGACAATCTTCACTCATATCTTTAAATTTGTAGCCAAAAGGAGAATTACGTTCTTCTTGGTAACACACTTTCCCAAACGATATCGCGTCCTTCACAACTGGCCAGTTCTGTGGGGGTACAGGATTCTCAAAACGATCGGCTCTGGCATAAGGGACACCAAGATATTTACGAACTTTCGCTCTATTTGTCAAAGTTTCGACAAAACCACGGATTTTGCCGCTTTGTATTTGTAAATCTGGTGTATAGTCGATTGCATGGGTCACAAAAACATTGAACAGTACACATGACAGCGACAACCACATGGATACATGCATGGCGACCTCCTGAAAAACGGAAAAGGAAGAGAAAAAACAATAAGGTATTTTTTCCCTGAAGTCTTTTTTTAGACGTAGGGGCTGGAGGTTAAAAAATAGCAGACTGTAAACGGTAAACTATCCTGAGATCAGAGGTTTTTTAAGGTAACAATAACTGACTACAGAAATAGAGTTAAATGTACTAACTACTGACTGACAATGGAATTGGCTTTTTGAGGAAGCCTTTTAACTAGTCACTGAACAACCCCATTTAAATCCTGTAGCGGAAACGACAACGTACTAAACATTTTTTCAAAGTAAAAGGTTATTTAAAAAGACAAGTAAAAACAATTGTTTGTAGATATATGGGTAATCGGACTCCATTGTTGATTGGAAGGAGATAATAAAGGCATGGAGTGAGAGTGTAGTTTAAAAAACAAACCGACTTGCAATATAACTTACTGTTAAAAGTAGAGGTCTGGTAGTATCTTCGTCGACTAAACGTTCCAAGTAAATGATAATGGATTGTGAAGGTCGGTCTTGGTAGCTTCTAATGGAAATATTTCTGTGATTATGTCATGATTGTATGTTGTAACTGCTAAACAAATTGGGTCATCTGCATGACGTTACCGCGATGATGTTTCCCAAAAATAAGATAATTGTACAAAATATAGGTCTTTGGACGTTCTGGAAAAGTTCCTGTACAATTGGAAACCTCTTAAACTGTTGTTCGTTTTTCGAGGAAGGTAGAATGTCGATCTTCAAGCTTATTATAAATATTTGGCATTTGTTAAATCATTTCTGTGATGTTGTTGATCGCATAGAGCATTTTTTTTTTAATGCAATGGTACTGACTGGTAAATTGCAGGTTAGCCTCAAGCTGAACTATTTCTAAAGTAGTTAAGTTCATGTTAAATTTTTCCGATGTCATTTCAGTACTTTCTTAAAATGGGAAATGATATTCTCTGCTCAGGTTTTTATACTTTTTACCCGTGTACGAAAAAGCCCGATTCTAAAAACGCAAACGGTTCTATTTATTCGTCGTCGTCGTCGTCGTCGTCGTGGTCCTCAAATTGGAGGGTCAGGTCCCAGACGTTCTTAGCAACAATGACATCATGTCTCATTTGAAGCTCGAGTGATCTCGCCCAGATGGCGTCTAGTTTATTGTAATTTAATTTGATTTTAAATAATAGTATTGAGAAGAGTCGACTAGATTATGCAGGAAAACGTTTGTGTAATTTCATACAAGACCGATGAGTGTTTTAGTATGCGAGGTGAGGGTAAAATACTGACAACTCCATGTTTAATTAATTCTGCAATGGGATTCTAGTATACAAGTTAAGTTTTGAAGTTCAAGCTTTTGGCTTATAATTATTACATTTGATTATTTTCAGTACCATATACGTTGTTCAGTGAGCCTCTTTACTCTTTCCCTTACCACAAGGGTTTTACGGGTCTCTAGTTTCCCTCATGTATGAAATTATATGTTGTAAATATTGAAGTAGTGGTGGTGAGCGTCAAGCACAAAAGATCCCAGATTGGATAAGATGGTAATTAAATATATGTGTTTAATATAAATTCTGGTGCCGTCAACATTTTTTATCAGCGAAGAAGCTTTTTTATTAGAACGGGTTTTATCTTATGGCTAAGTGGTTTACCCAGAAAATATCTTGTTCTTCCAAATAAGAGTTATGTTCTGTGATTATAATGTTTATGGGTTTTAACGTATTGATAGATATTTATGGGCTCCATTATCTATTTTATCTTGTTAATAAAAATTTATCCAATTTTAAACGATGTAAAGACTTTGTACAACAAGCCCGGGATAAGTCAAAGTTCTTCAAGAATTGGTATACATTTAATCAGTGTCATGTGTGTAATTTTGTAGGGTGATAATTCTTAGAAAAGGCATTAAATAAGTTATAGTTCTACACCGTTCAGTTCCGTCTCGAAAATAGTAATCGGTGTAGCTTCCATCAAAGTTCGAAAGGTCGGGAAAGGGGTATTTGTCTATTATCTATCTAAAATCAATCTTACCTGATGAACTATTACTTCATATGACGCAAGATATGCTGTTATGTGATGTTTTTGCACTGATATATATCAGACATGTCCAGTTCTCACCGGCCAATGTCTTAGGTAGGACATCCAAATATATTTGTATTTCAAAAGTCGTTGTCGCCGTATCAAACATCCAGTCCACACTCAAAGAGGGTCCTGAAGGGGTAAAATGGGAGCAGGAATTGGCCGTATGTTTGACAGGGAAAAAATGATAGGATTGGATGCACTGGGACTGGGATTTACAATAAAAGAACAATAGAAAATGGGAATGAGATTGATAAACTTGACCAACATGGATTATGTGATTTTTGACTGGGATTTGGTCTAAATATAAACTGGGAAATGAGATTCGGACCCCCCCTTCAGGACCCTCCTCAAATGGTGACGGTATAATTTTCTTTTATTATCTAATTATTCATACCATATTTTGGTTGTACGTGTTTGTGGGTTATATGACCACAGTGGCATGACATTATGTTCATTTATTATATGGCATCAAAATTCCGCGCGCTCTGATTGGTTGCTGACACATAATGACCGGTCATTATTTTCTTGTAATGACCGGTCATTAATTATTCAGTTTTCTCGGCTGGACGGTGGCTTTGAGTTTGTTTGTACGCGAGGTGAAAACAACAACAAAAACCTACTTATTTTTCGATAAACAATAATAAGAACTTTAATTCAAGGCTAAGAGACAAGTATTGGTTGTTTTTGCAAACATTTTGACAAGCAAAAATTGATAAAATCAAATCAATATTGCAAAAACTCACGAGAGATCTAGAATACACATATTTCATAGGTTATGAGAATACTGAAAAGCTTATTTTCTAATTCTCTAAAGAACATAAAGCTTTCACATACCTCAATAAAAGTTGAAAAGTGTACTTTTAGTTTTTATCTTTCCTTGTAAACAATAATAAGAACTTTTATTCAAGGCTAAGTGACAAGCATTGGCTGTTTTTGCAAACATTTTGACAAGCAAAAGTTGATAAAATCAAATCAATATTGCAAAAACTCGCGAGAGAATACACATATTTCATAGGTTGTGAGAATACTCAAAAGCTTATTTTTTAATTCTCTAAAAAACATAAAGCTTTCACATACACCAATAACAGTTGAAAAGTGTACTTTTAGTTTTTTATCTTTCCTTGTAAACAGCACGGCGGTGATTTGAGGTATCTTTTGTTGAGATATACATGTCGTTGCTTTTCAGTCACCTTTAAAAAGCTTTAAAACTCACGAAAAGTTTTTCTACTAAAGTAAACATAGTTTTTGAAGTCAGGCAGTGTTATTGTCTTTCTTTTTCTGCATACAAAAGATTCAAAAATCTTGAAAAGGACGATTTACTCGATCCAAAGTGCTGTCAGCGTTCCTCATATCATCAGGAGGAGCCAACGACCAGCTGGGACAATTATAACTGTTCTTACATCCCAGCCAGGTAATTTCAGAATGACAGGATCTATATAGTGAAAAACGTGAGAGCGTATAGAATAGTCAAGGTACAGAATTTAATTCCAAGTAACTTACTTATAAGAACAGTTTTTTTAAAGAACACCCCCGTTGGCTCCTGTATCATCCTTTCATCTTCTTCATAAAGTATGACACAGACAAATAAATTCCTTTAAAAGTTGACAGTGATTTCGATTTTAACTTTAAAAAGTTCTTATTATTGTTTATCGAAAAATAAGCTTCCGTAGGCTCTTTTTCTCGATGCAAACGTCCACAAGACCGACGAATTTCAACTCGTTTCAACATCCATCGTGGCTCACTTGGTTATGTCAGCTAAAATCCTTTGTAAAACTTGTTTTTTGTTTCTTGACTTTGTTTGATGTTGAGATATAAACAAAACCCTTTGTCTTTAAATGATCTTTGATTTGGAATGCTCAAGAAAGCTGTAGTAATTTTAATATTTTGGCATCAAAATTGCTGTAAGTTTGTTGAGGCAGCCATCACATGAATGAAAACCGGTTTCTGATCTGACAACCCGCTCTTTTTCAGTAAATACTGGGAAGCCATTTGAAAGCAACGCACGCGCGTCGTAAAATATCAAAAAAGATATGACTTTCTCTCGCTTTTTAAAATAGCCATATAATAAATAACTTATTAACCTCGTCCGTTCGGTCATTACAGGGAAATCTCAGACCTCGGTCTTGATGTATTGCCCTCGCTTTCGCTCGGTCAATACGACAATACCTCGGTCTGAGATTTCCCTGTAATGACCTCACTCTCGGTTAATAAGTGGTATATAACAGACTTCCTTTGCAGGCTTAAGAATATCTGTCAGTACACTGTCTTTATATACTGGTTCATTAATTTTAATATAGGTACTTTAAAACATTTTAAGATCGGTTCATCTTTTTTGATTTATGACAAGTTTGCAAAATCACAACTATTAGGAAATCTTGAACTGGATGATTTTCAATTTTAATGTTTATTTTTTTAGCTCAATTTCATAATAGTCCCCTTCACAGTTCCCATAATATAATGAAATTTGTAACACCGTAAAAAATGTTGATTTAACTTTACTGACGTTTCAAGCTTTAGCCCTTCGTCGGAGTAAAAGAGTTAGAATAAGACAGACACTGAGTTTAAATACGAAGCGGGAAAAGTGATGAACCAATCAAAAGGTGATAGAAAATGTAGGAGGAGTTACAGAACAATCGAAAAATTAAATGAAAGCGAAGCGTTCATTCATGCCAAAAGGTTGCTGTGTACCTAAGGAATAAATTAGTCGCATTTCTTTAGATTTACGGTTATTGTTAGTTCCAGTAATGCGACATAAACCAAAAGCTGTCATGTGATTAATGTTATGATTAGCATTAGTGACCATTTTACTTGTGTTACCCCTAATGTTATTTATTGTATTCAATGTACTTTATGTCGGTGAAACTGGTAGACGTCTTGGTGATCGTATCCGCGATCACGTTCGTGATATAGGCACGAACAATAACACTAAGCCAGTCTCCCGCCATTTTAATTCTGCTAAGTCAGCATTTTTTTACGTTGTTACAAAGTTCATTCTATTACCTATCGTTTATATCAAACACCGACGCAGCCTATACTAGTTCAGTTACTCGCTAGTTTCCATTTTTTACGGTGTTACAAATTTCATTCTATTACGTATCGTTTATATCAAACACCGACGCAGCCTATACTAGTTTACTCTCTAGTTTCTATTTCTATTTTTTACGGTGTTACAAATTTCATTCTATTACCTATCGTTTATATCAAACACCGATACAGCCTATACGAGTTTACTCGCTAGTTTCTATTTCTATTTTTTACGGTGTTACAAATTTCATTCTATTACCTATCGTTTATACCAAACACCGATGCAGCCTATACTAGTTTACTCGCTAGTTTCTATTTCTATTTTTTACGTTGTCTGCCTTAGAAATAGAAAATGTTATATCAACTTTCAATAGCTCAAAAGCAAGTGGTCCATTTAGTATTCCCACCTGTTTGCTGAAGTCATTGAAAAAGGTGTTATCTTATTTGTTACAACTGCTTTTTAACTCCTCCTATGCATCAGGCCTAGTCCCGGACCAACTTAAAATTGCAAAAGTAATACCAAGACATAAAAAAGACTCTCGACATAGCGTTTCCAATTATAGGCCCATTTTTTTGTTATCAAACTTTAATAAGATCATTGAGAAACTGATGCACAGCAGGCTTATTAATTATTTAGATAAATACTCAATATTATCAAATAATCAGTTTGGCTTCAGATCCAAACAATCCACTACTCATGCTTTATTACTATTAACTGACAAAATTCAAACTGCAATTGACAAAGGTTTATATTCATGCGGTATGTTTCTAGACTTGAGTAAAGCATTCGATACTGTTAACCATGGAATTCTCCTAAAAAAAACTTGAATACTATGGTATCCGAGGTATAGCAAATAAATGGTTTGCTTCCTACTTGGACAATAGACAACAGTTCGTGTCCCTGAGGAACAGTAACTCAGATTACCATTCAATATCATGTGATATACTATTGATGCGCCTCACTGGCTGCGTCGCTATTATTGCTGCTCTTCAATTTTCAAGTTTCTTATGCCCTAATTTTTATTATTTAGACCATCATATAGTTTAAGTACTTGTCTAAACATTACTACAAGGTAATGATGAGGTTTATATACTCGAGCCTTGCCTTACGGAACATTTTTTCGACAATCAATGGAATACCACGTTTGGAACCTGATACTTGGAATTGTTTAAAGGCCGCTGGCATTGCGAAGTTTACTACTCGACGTGGCTGTAGAGCTGGAAGACACAAACAAAGACCTATCACAACAATACAAGGTAATGGAAGATATTACCATTCTACAAGTGAACTAAATCTAAATATTAGTCATCTAACGCTTCAAAATGATTACTACTCGCCATTTATGCAAATTTCACCGAAGTTACTTGACCGTAGCTGTCATAACAATTGCCTAATCAAACCATTGTTGATTCCCGCTGCTACGCGTTGTACTTCAAAGCCAATTGATTTTGCTCTTCTAAATACAAGATCTGTTTGTAATAAATCCTTGCTGGTAAAAGATCATGTTGTTGATAATGACATTGACGTGTTAGCCATAACCGAAACCTGGCTGAGTGATTCTGTTCAGGATGTCCATGTTATCCGTGATGTTTGTCCCACTGGCTACCAACTATTCAATGTACCAAGAGGTCGGAGGGGTGGAGGTGTGGCACTCCTTTACAAGAATCTGCTTAAGTTCAACAGTCAATCTTCCATCGAGAGAAAATTCAAATCTTTTGAATTCACTGATCTATTAATGAAACACTCGTCTTCAAGTTTAAGGATTGTTATCATATACCGTCCACCTCCCTCAAGATCTAATCAGTCCTCCATTACTGCGTTTTTTGATGAATTTCCACTTCTACTTGAAAATCTTGCAACAGCACCTGGATTGCTTCTACTAGTTGGTGATTTTAACTTTCACGTTGATGATGTTGGTGATCCTGTGGCCACACGATTTATTCAGCTTTTGGAGTCATTCAATCTAGTACAGCATGTAAATGAGTCTACTCACAAAAATGGTCATACTCTCGATTTAATTATCACCAGAGCGGATGAAAAAATCACCAGCAATCTCAAGATAAGTGATCCTGGTATATCTGACCATTACCTAGTTGAATGCAGTCTCTCTTTGCCCAAACCTAATTTGGAGAGAAGAGAAATCTTCTACCGCAAGATAAAATCGATAGATATATCTCAGCTTCGTGATGATATTCGTAGTTCACCGCTCTTAAACCCCATAGCGAGGGACTTACCATCATTAGTTGAAAACTACGAAAGCCAACTGGAAACAATCATGAACACCCATGCACCTGAAAAAAGTCGAATGATCACTATAAGGCCATCCGCCGCTTGGTATGATGATGAAATTGACAAAGAAAAACGAAAACGAAGAAAACTTGAACGACGCTGGCGTAAATCGCGTCTAGTCATTGACAGACAACTTTACAAAGACCAATGTAAATTAGTAAATTCCCTAATAAGAAGCACAAAGTCCAGGTATTACTCAAACATCATAAATGAAAACAAAGGAAATCAAAGGATATTATTCAACACAGTAGATAAACTACTTCATCGCAAAGGCGAGAACCGCTACCCAACTGCCTCATCTCCAGAGAGACTAGCAAACAACTTCGCGGATTTCTTTGTTAACAAAATCGAAACGATACGAAATGATCTAACAAACAAAGACACAACAGATTACAATCTCACCGAAGATAAAGATGAAGTTGATGTCATTAATGAACTTACAGAATTTAAAGTGATGTCCGAAGAACAAGTAAAGAATCTAATCAACACCTTCACCTTGAAGTCCTGTATGCTAGATCCAATGCCTGCCTCGATTCTAAAGAGCTGTATCGACATTCTACTGCCAATATTCACCAAAATTATCAACTTATCCTTAGAGACAGCTACCATGCCTAAGTGTCTAAAAGAAGCTATAATCAAGCCAAAACTCAAGAAAGAATCTCTAAGCCACGAACATTACTCAAATTTTAGACCTATATCTAATATGAAATTCATATCAAAAATAATTGAAAAAGCAGTGCTATTCCAGTTAGATGATCACATGAAGCATAACAACATAGAAGAAAGACTACAATCAGCATATAAACGTTTCCACAGCACTGAGACAGCCCTTGTCAAGGTCCACAATGACATTGTTCACGCAATTGACAACAAGTGCTACGTCATATTGTTACTACTCGACCTTTCGGCAGCATTTGACACTGTTGATCACAAAATTTTGCTGTCCCGTTTATCCAACCGCTTTGGTATTACAGGAATTGCGCTGCGATGGTTTCAATCATACCTTGAAGACCGTCAGCAAAGAGTATGTGTACAGGGTGCATCATCGTCAAAAAACACGCTGACATGCGGTGTCCCTCAAGGATCGATTCTCGGGCCGATACTATACCTGATATACACATCGCCACTAGGAGACATTGTCAGACGTCATCGCCTATGGTGTCATTTCTATGCAGATGACACGCAAATATATTGCACCTTCAAACCTGAAGATAAGACAGTCTCAGTTACAGCTATAGAAGCATGTGTCAAAGACATTGATACATGGATGTCAACTAATAAACTTAAACTAAACAAAGACAAAACTGAAATACTTATAATTGGATCGCAGTTTAGGCCACACCCAGGTATTGAGGGTATTGCAGTTTCAGATGAATACGTACGAGCCTCTGACTACGCACGAAACATTGGAGTTATATTCGACAAGCACATAACATTGGAAAAACACGTCACAAACACTTGTAAATCAGCTTTCTATCACTTAAGGAATATTGCCAAAATAAGAGACTGTCTAACACAAAGTGATGCAGAGACCTTAGTGCATACATTCATTTCGTCCAAACTAGACTATTGTAATGCACTCTTATATGGCCTTCCACAGTGCATCCTTGACAAACTTCAGTATGTGCAAAACTGTGCGGCACGTCTTGTGACACGATCGGAACACATTACTCCAGTTCTACGAGAATTGCACTGGCTGCCAGTAAGGCAGAGAATTATATACAAAATATTACTCCTTACCTATAAAGCACTTAACTCTATGGCTCCAACGTACTTAACCGATTTACTACAACGCTACACACCACCAAGACAACTAAGATCGTCATCAAAAAATCTACTCAAAGTACCAAATAGCAACCTGAAGTCTTATGGCGAAAGAACCTTCCAAGTAGCTGCCCCTAAACTTTGGAATGAACTTCCCGAAAACGTTAAGATCGGCAACTCAATCAACGAATTTAAAACCAGCATTAAGACATTACTTTTTAGAGACGCTTTTCAGATATATTAAGATAGATAAGTTGAAACTTGAAATAGAATAGAGCAATAACGTATATTGAACAATAGGTAACTCTTAAAATCAATTTTAATATACATATATGAAGTAATTTTTAATATCAGTTTTTATATACATAGAAAAATAGATAACTTAAATTTAAATTTATATACATAGAACAATAGATAACTTTTAATTTCAATTTACATACATCGAATACATATAACTTTTAATATAAATTCATATTCATAAAACAATAGATTACTTTAAATATCATTCTTTCAATTAATTATTGTAAAGCGCCATTGAGCTTCCGGAAATGGCGCTATAAAAATGCTTATTTATTTATATTTTATTTATTTATGTGGTGTCCCTCAGGGATCTGTACTGGGCCCTCTACTCATCTTGCTTTATATGAATGACATAACAAAAAGTTCTTCCATTTTAGACTTTCACCTGTTTGCAGATGACACAAATATCTTTCTCACTGATAAAAACATTAATACTCTGGAGAATCATCTGAACACTGAATTGGCTAAACTAACTCAGTGGTTGTTTGCAAACAAGTTGTCATTAAATATAGATAAAACCAGTTTTGTAATGTTTCATAGCCCTCAGAAGAAGATTACACATAATACAGTTACCTGCATGGGTTAATAATTGCTTTAAATGTTGTGCAATTGCAGTTTTTTTATTCATTTTCATGGATTTTATGATATTTTATGAGACACTCGTTCTAAAATGTGGTATAATTGTAATTAATAAAATTCATTTTTTAATCCTTTTTTTTTGGTCTTTTTTTCATTTTTAAATCCATTTTTTTCTTCTTTTTCATTTTAAATCCATTTTTTTGTCTTTTTTTCATTTCGAAATCCATTTTTTTGTCTTTTTTCATTTAGAAATCCATTTTTTTTTGTCTTTTTTTCATTTTGAAATTCATTTTTTTGTCTTTTTTTCATTTTTAAATCCATTTTATTTGTCTTTTTTTTTCATTTTTAAATCCATTTTTGCCTTTTTTTCGTATGTTACTCGTATGTTACTCGTATGTTACTCGTATGTAGTCGTATGTACTCGTATGTAGTCGTATGTAGTCGTATGTTACTCGTATGTTACTCGTATGTACTCGTGTGTACTTTCAGTCACGATCGTATCAATAAGGAAGAATAATGATAATAATAATATTTGTTTATTTATTTTGGCTGAAAATGAAAACCTCACTCCTTTCTTTGTAAATAAAACCCAAAAAATTAATTGAATTGTAAACTTGTAATATATAGGATGTAGGTATCAATCACGAAAACCCCTATTAATTAGAGCGTATTCGTATTACCCACTTTTAAAATGCAAATGAGAATATGTGTGAAATAATATGCTAATTAGGTGTGCGTGTTATAAAATGCTTCAGTGAGTTGCGCTCTCGGCTTTATACGTTTATAGCTAGATTTACTCGAAACCACTTTTATCAATGTTTTCCACAGTGGCTTAATAATAATAGTTTATTAAGGTTCTGTTGCAGTATAAAAACTGAATTAACGGTCGAACTATTTACAATAAGAGAACTGAATTAACAAATTATTTACAATAAATCATCTAAAGCTAATATATAAAATCTAAAATATTTACAAACTATTTATCGGTAAATGATTACTATTAATGAATTTATGCTTTATTTAAAATATCTAAACATGAAAAAGTTTTCTGCTCTTTTAGTTTTGCAAGTAGTTAGATTGTTATAATAATAAACTTGGTCTTGTTTTGATCTTAGGTTATAACTAATGTTCCTAGTATGACTTTGAGGCAGTAGCGTTTGTCCATGTATTGTACACAGATAAAATGTCTTCTTTTAGTTAGTGTTTCTAGTTGCATAGTTATTAAAGCTTCATCATAGTTTACAGACTCAGGGTTTATTATGTGCAGAGCTCTTTTCTGTATAGATTCGATCCTATCACTTAGATTGGTTGGTATTGCCTGCCAAACCGGTACAGCATATTCAAGTATTGGTTTTATTGTAGTTGTGTATACCCGTAATATATTTCTTTCCTCTACCCCGGCTCGCTTCAGAAGAAAAAAATGAAAGCAAATAGCTACACGCACACCTCATTAACATGTTATTTCACACATCTTCTCATTTGCATTTTAAAAGTGAGTTATACGAATACGCTCTATTATAGCTTGATTGCCTTAGTTATGTAATCTCCACGCTTCATACTATTTGTTAATTAGTCCTGGGTGCAAGAGTACTTTGCTTAACCCTTTGGGTTGTCTCTCTTGCACCCTCCGCCTATTCTTTTCCGTTTTTCACTGTAAATTTATCTTGTGTATATGTGGTAAATATAAACCTTTGAATTTGTTAATTAGTCCTGGGTGCAAGATGCTTAACTCTTTGGGCTGTCTCTCTTGCACCATCCACCTATTCTTTTCCATTTTTCATTGTAAATTTTTATTGTGTATATGTGGTAAATAAAAATCTTTGAACCGTTGAACCTATATCCAATTAACGGACGAGCGGGGAGTAATCCTCTCCTCGTTCTCTCGCGGTTCGATCGAACTTCAACTCGTTTCCTCGGAGTTTTCGCGTAAAAGTAGGGACTGTTTTGCAGCCGGGCTAACACCAACACGGCCTCAGTGCTTCCTCACCTCCCTTCTCCCTTCTAATGTATGCTAGCGAGTTTTCTCGGCTTTTCTCGGCTTTTCTCGGCTTTTCATGGCTTTCGTACCATGCTTGTAAGACAAAAATTACGACTCTCTTATCCCCGAATGGTCATAAATTGACAGCAAACTACTTTCTTGAGGGGGAGGGTTGTAATTTTTAAAGGGGAGGACTAAAGTTTTTGTGTGATACTTCCGCTGCTGTTCCCGGCTCTGTTAACAACAAATATGCTAAAAGAATAGATAAAATGCTCTCAAAGAATGCTGAAATTCATTTGGGTGAAGCTAGTATAGGAAAATTATTTTTTTGCTGTTACAAAATGTGCACAGAAATGTGTTGTAAAGGGAAATACGAGAAGGTGGATCATGATTAATGATGATATTTGTTTTTCTGGTTATGAACTATAGCCATCATCTAGCTACGAATGTACAGAATGCAAATTTTGTACAATTAACTAATCAAGAGTGAGACTCAGAGGCACTGATTGTTCATCCAGGCTTTGTTTAGTGTTTTCTATGAACAATACAGTAGTTTCACATAAACCGCTTCTTGGATGCTATTGTGTTTCTTATATTCTAATGAGGTCGTTGACAAGAAATATAACGAATTCACGTGCATACGTTGTTACAATATAAAAAACCGTCAACTTTAGAAAGAAAGACGTTAATTGTGTTTACATTGTAACAACGTATGCACGTGCATTCGTTATATTTCTTGTCAACGACCTCATTAGCATAGAACAAACACATAAGCATACAAGAAGCTGCTTATGTGAAACTACTCTAATGCCTCAGATATCATTCTTTTCTGATAGGTCTTATAATTAGAAACAAGACTTTCTTACTCTATTGAATTATTTCGTAACACGAACTTGCATTCTGTAGTACGTTATCTGGAAAAACATATTTTTCATCTCATGTATTTTTCTTTTAAATTGTTAAAAAGACACTATTAAATGTACAGTTCTCAAAGTAACAGCAGCTCCTCGACATTTTATAATTGCGTCGTCTTAAAATAATATAGAAAATATAAATGTAAAAACCATAAACTATTTTGATGCATAGCTCTCGGCGGTGGCTCTTGCTACAATAAACTGAATTTTGCAAATATTATTACTCCGCGGTCATTGAAAACTTGTGCCTTACCCTACCCTAGAACGTACATTAACTCAGAACAAATTTTTTAATTTACCCCACCCTAGAACATTGCATGGCACATTGCCTTATATGGAAGATTGCATAGCAAAGTTCTTACAGCATAGCACGAAAGCCGAGTTAAGACTTCCTACCCAGTGTAGTTATAGCTTCGAGGGGCGAATGTATGACGTAATAAGCTTATAGTCCGTGAGAGACTAGGCCTGTATAAAATTAAATCAGTATTGTAGCCGCCATATTTAAAATACAACTCGAAGGACTTCGAAGGAATAGAGTCAAACACCCGGGGTCAAACAACAGGTAAGTAGTTCATTTATTCATACTTTTTAAATGTTCTATATTAGTTTTGAAGCAAATAATGTCTTCGTTCACGAGCTTCATGTATCCTATCGCTCATGATTAAACGTTGAATACACCGCCTTAAATGATATCATTTGATCGTAATAAACCGAGCTTTACTAAGTTTAGAACATATCAAATATATTTTAATTGTAAATGTATATTTTCCAAGTCCGGCAGCTGGATGGCCTTTATCCATTTTAGTCGTTTAGTCTTCAGACTAATTTTATAGAATTCTATATATTTTACCTTTTATCCTTTGTGCTTGAATGAATTAATTTAAAATAAACTTTTTGCTTTTCTAAAATTTTATAAAAACATAAATTAATGTTGTTTTCCTATTTCAGGAAATAGGTTTCTTTGGCTAAAATATGGGTATTAATTTGTGAAGTTCTTCATTTTTAAACATTTTTAAATAAGAATTGATTGTTTTTTCCCCCATTTTTTGTTTGTTTTGTTTGTTTTGGGATACATGCATAGTTAGTCCAAGCTTTTGT
The DNA here is from genome assembly GCA_949775045.1 of Metridium senile. Lineage (NCBI taxonomy): Eukaryota > Metazoa > Cnidaria > Anthozoa > Actiniaria > Metridiidae > Metridium > Metridium senile. The sequence goes on from OX459100.1 coordinate 1,795,354, forward strand.
CTCATCTGTAATAATCAGTCAGTTCAAATAAGGGAAATAAGGTTACAAGTTTGATAATTCATGTTCTCGAGAAATCGCTAAAGACTCTCACTCTCTTCCATCAACATCATTGTGTCAAGACATTTTCTACATATATGTGTCTGTTATTTTGTGCAACAATATGCAGAAAAACAGCCTATTTAGTCTATTTTTAAAGGAGTTATTCCGAGTTTTACAGTTTATAAACCTGCTTCAGACCCGCTTTGTCCTTCTCATGAATTGACTGTGATTTGACACTATATTAAACGCCCTTAATGATGTTTGGTTAACACTCGTTATCAGCACATATACATTTCCGAACTTCTGGAACATCTCCGCTGAATCGGATGTTGCGAATAACACTCTTGGACATGCAGATGAATGGCTTAAAGTGACTATTATACGTATGTTTATCGGGCAGGGGGGGTTGATTGGGTTTGGACGCAATTCCTCTCCTGTGCTTTAGCGGTCTGGTTTGAATATTATCACCAGGTGGTATAGTAACGGCCTCTAGGCCAGTACTTGTCTTTATCTGGCTGTAACGTAACGTAAAATGAAATCAAATCATGTTCAGTCACATATCTGAAAAGATTCCTGGGAAAAATTATTTACACTCTCCTTTGCCAATTTAAACCCTATTTAAATTCTCCATTCTCGTTTTAAAACAGCTGTACACTGAAGCCCACCATCTTAGAAAACGATCCCCCCCCCCCCCCCCCCCCCCCCCGGTTTAGAATCCAACCTACGGGTCTGTTTATCTATATATATATGAGTGTTAAGGTGCAATGTTATTCACTAACCTCAATATGAAGAACCTGGTTGTGTGTAGTGTTCTAGCCTTATTTATACTTATAACCGTTCCTTCTACGCACGGCTATTCCAGTGCTGGGGCGATCCTCAGTGGAGGAAAGGGGAAAAGAGAATTTATACAGGTTAGTACAATTGATTCATATGGCTTTTTGGTGTATAGCTTTGAAACATTTTCCTTCTTTTAGCACTGTAATCTGTTTATCAAATCATAGGTAATAACATGAAATTTATAACACCATAAAAAATGTTAACTTAACTTTACTGATGTATGAATGGAAACTAGCGAGTAAACTAGTATAGGCTGCGTCGTTGTTTGATATAAACGATAGGTAATAGAATGAAATTTGTAACACCGTAAAACATGTTGACTTAACTTTACTGACGTTTCGAGTTTTAGCCCTTCATTATCGTCGGAGAGGTTTATCAAATATTTACAATCAACCTATGCATTTTATTTGAAATGAAATTGAGCTAGGATAATTTTCAAAAATCTGTGATACACTCATTTGTTTTGTACAGTACCTAAAATTCTCTTTATCCGACTTTAATATTTAGCTTTGTGTGGTTTAGAGTGGTTTTTAAAAGCCTTGGGGAAACACTTTTTGTATTTACTGATCAGTTTACTGTATTATTCAATGTGTTTTTCCAACATCATAAAACAATAAAAACTGTGTCCCGAAAACTCTGGTAATAAATTTCAAACTAAAAAGTTGCAGTAAGGACATTCACCGTGAACACTTTGAGTTACTTTTTTAACAAACATCCCTTGAGTAAACAGATAAGAAATAATTAAGATTGATTATGAATACTCAGTGTGTTTGAACTCAATGTTGAAATCAATAGTTTGGAAGCAGTAGAAGATTCAGAATAAAGTCAATTTAATTCAATATACATCATCAATTCAGAAGGAGAAATATTTATTTTTACACAGAGATAGTGAGTGCGAGCCTCCCGTAGGGCATACGTGCCAAGCTAGAAGATTGAGATGTTAAAAAAGTGATTTAAATTATTTTGAAAGGGTAGACGATCACATATTCTAATCTTCCTCTGTCTCTATTGAGTTTTTTCCAGTGATGTCTTTAGGGTCTCAATAGGCGTCAAACGGCCTAAAATGTAACCGTCAATGACGCAAAAACGCTGTAAAACAATTTTCTCAAAATACTCGTATTTAATAGATATCGAGCAAGGTTTGCTATGATCAAAATTAAAATTAAAATCCTTTAAAAAAAATTCTGCAGCGTGAGATACTGCCAGAAATTAATAGTGGTGTAATTAGTAAAAACTTATCAAGTAATTTTTTTACATTTATATAATTGTCTTATTTTCACCTCAAAAACGAGAGTTTACCGTAAAACGTCAAAACGCCGAATTTTTAACCGTCAACCGTCAACCCCCACATAGACTTCCTCTTTCTTTTATCTCCTTCGTCGATTTGACGTTTTTTTAACTGTTTCTACCTCCTCGTTGATTCTTTCCCCTCCCCTCCCCTCCCCGAGCTGGAGTGATTTTAATAAACCATAAAAAAAAAACAATTAATTTACAATTAAACTCTAGTATTTAGCACTATTGTTTTGACGCTTCTATTTTACACTCGCATAACTATGCAAATTTCAAACAAATCATTTCATCCTTCTGATGATGTCGGTGCCCGACGAAAGCATCATCAGTTTTACTGTCAAGTGTTACCCTCTTGAAATAAAGTTGATTAATTAATTAATTAATTAAAGCTCAACCCTACAAACAGTAGTGTATGGCCTTAGATCTACTCTTATAATTATATACAATGCTACTGAAAGACAACTCTAGTATGATTTGAAGGGTTTTTTTTATAAACCGGCGTGATATACGCTTTAGCTCATTTATATAATTACAGTACTTCCACTTAAGCAAATCAGGTGTAATTCATAAACCTCAACTTCAGGTTATTTATTTAGTAAGATCATTAAGACAACACAAGCCGACAACGTTGAAGACCAACATCAACAATAAGTTATAATAAGTTTATTAGTTTTTATATAGCAGTTCTAGAAAAAGAAAAGCCACACACACGGCACTGAACTTGTTCACGGAATCTGCTCTATTAATTATTGTACCACCCTTTTTAAATGAATCAAAAGTTTTCTTGCTTACTTTCTAAATTCGTCTTTTTTTCAATTAAGAGCAAAAACACTAAAACCTTGACATAAAGCTAAAATGGTTTTGATTAATTAGTGCATACCTATTACTCAAGCAGAAACATCAAATACAAAAGTAGCAGTTAGATTATATGTTATGGATATAGTTTTCGCGCTTGATCAAGATTCCACACTACAAGTTCGATTTCATTTCATTGATACCGTGCTGGAGTTCAATTTCACAGTAAAAGTTTGTGTTGTCTTAATGATCTTACTAAATGAATAACCTTAAGTTGAAGTTTATGTATTACACTTGATTTGCTTAAGTGGAAGTGTTATTATATACCACTTATTAGATATTTTCTTGGGTATTACGGGCTGATATTTTACGAGTTGCGTACGTATTTTGCCGAGCCTCCGGGCGAAGCAAAATACAAGCAATGAGTAAAATGTCAGCCCGTAATACCCAAGAAAATATCTAATAAGGGATTTATTATACAACTTACTGTTTATTGTAATTTCTAAAGCATTTTTTAATCGAAAAATATAACCTTTCGGAGATTCAGCGCGCGGAGAGAGAATCAAAACAAAGCTCTGGAAAAGCCAGTAAAATGTAAGATATTTCTCGCTCTCTTTTTGATTGACATAATGTCAAAAACCTGATTGGCTATCGATGTAAATGACGTCATCATGTAACGCAACGCACGAACCTGGAAAGGAAAGTTTGTCATTTACACGCGAGGGGCGAAGATTTCTCATTGAAAAAAGTCCGATAAAAGCATGTTAATGGACAATTCATGAATGGAAATTGATTTAATGTAAGTAAAAAAATGTAATAAATTCCACTGCTTTTTCTTAGGTTGGTTATCGTTTTCATTCTATGCACTTTTTCATATTTTTCTCAAATGTTCAACTGTCACTTCAGTCAATAGTTTTTCAAACAAAAAAGTGTTCAGAAATGTTTTTGATGGAAAATACCATTGATTTCTCAATTGATAGTGTGAATAGCCTTATATTTATCCCTTTTATTTTAAAGTTATTAAGCCTATTTTGCTTTTGATAACGCCTTGAAAAAGGCTGTGGCTGAAAAGTCGTTTTACGGCCGCTTTTTACCTTCTTTCATTTTCCAAAGATAGTTAGAATTCCGGATAGAAAAGGCTAACTGTGATTTTTCATAAAAATAGACGTCATTCTTATTTTCTGGCTGAATTTCAGAAGACAAAAACGGATATTTTTTTGGTTAAAGTTTAGGTAAAGTCACGCAGACGTCAACTCGTCAAACCAGTTTTTTTGGAGGGCAAAATACGGGTTATTTGGCCCTCGAGCTCGGTGTAATAGCGTCTCATATTTGCCCGCAAACGGTACCTTATATGGTAAATTTACGTCACAGTTGTATAATAAATAAATATAATGAGCTTTTTACTCCGACGAAGGGCTAAAGAGCTAGCTCGAAACGTCAGTAAAGTTTTTTACATTTTTTACGGTGTTACAAATTTCATTATATACCTATCGTTTATACCAAACACCGACGCAGCCTTTACTAGTTTACTCGCTCTTTTCCATTGATATTGTTTTCGTTTACCATGTTTCTAGCGTATTAACAAAATTCCCCATTACAATATGTACATCTATCATTTTTTTGTATATATCTAGAAAAGCGCACACACGGCAACTTTGTTTAGGACGAACATCAATAATAATAATAGTTTAATAAACACCAATATTGCAGTTAAAACTGAATTACATTGGTATGACAATAGTATGAAATTGATAATCTAATCTAATATAATTTATTTATTACAAATTACGGATTGATGCTTCAATAAATGACTTTCTAAAACGATCAGTTTTGTATCTAGGCTCTATGAAAGGACGTTTGTTTCTTAAAAAATATTTACAGTTAACATTGAAAGCTGGGAGCAGGCAGTAAAGTTTATGGTTTGGATCGTTAACAATGTTCTCAAAGAGTTTCACACACGATGCCTGTCGGCGACTGTCTAGAGACTGTAAACGGGAGGTAGACAGTTTTTCGCTGTAAGATAGTTCAGGATCACAGATGATAGTGAGGGCGCGTTTCTGTAACCGCTCAATGTCGTCGCTGAGCCACTTGGGTAAAGCATAGAGAAAAACCGGTGATGCGTATTCGATAACACTACGTATACACGAGCAGTAGAAGTTAACCATGTCAGAAATAGGCACCTTAGCACGTTTGAGTTGCCTTAAAAAGTACATACGTTTGAATCGGCTTTCTTTACGATATATTCAACATGGCAATTCCATTTAAGATCGTTACTGATAATTATTCAGACTTTCACTTGTCTGACGAGTTCAAGTTCTTTGTTGTAAATAGACAGAGGGTAGCAATTGGTTTCAGTCTTCGTGAATTGTATCTTCATCTCTTTGCACTTGTCTTCGTTTAGTGAAAACCTAAGTTGGTTAGATTGGTCGTTGATTTCATTAATGACTGTTTGCATGTTATTGTCAATGTTATTGTTTTGTTTTTCAGTTGAAAAGAGCCACCGATGATTTCTGTGGGATGGCCATACGATACTGCAAGCCATCACAAGAATCAGACGCACCGTTTCGCTGACTTATGACGTATAAATCATGTAACGATATTTATTTTCAAACAAGTATAACATTGAACATGTATTAAAGATTTGACCTGTAACTTAAATTATTGTTAAATTAGATTGCCATGAAATAAATAGCATGAATATTATGTACTGTCTCCTGGCCTTCCCTTTATTAGTTTGTAAGTCCACGGGAAGGGGCTTAAGTTGGATTTAGTTTTAGGGGTGTGGGAGGGGGAGGGGGAGGGGGAGGGGGGGTTAAGCGTTGTCGTGGGTAATTCACCAAATATTCCGCCTTAAACTAGAAATTTCCCAAAACCCCTTCACTGATCACAGCACAAGCAATGAAATAAATCTAACAATACATTCAAAGTTAAGTTAGTATATTGACTTTTTCGCTCATCAATGAGAAGAAAGTTTTAGCCGAATACTCGATAAACGCGCCTTGTTTTGGATGATGTTCTTCACATCTCGGATCAGCATTAAAATATCACAGCTCTTCCATATAGCATGTTGGGAGGTTGATAAAAAACATTATTCTCCTCAAAAAGGCTTTGATACTCTCCTTTCATTCAGGCAAAAGGATACTAACTCGTAGGTTAGCAAAATTAAAAAAATTAAATTTATAATTGATTTTCGACAACTTCAAACGGCTGCTTGTTTTGTTTACATTTTGTCACATGTGTAGACGGAGATCCAAACCAATCAGGATTGAACAAGGCGAGAGCCAATAAGAAATCGCTTCTTATATCCATGCTAGTCAGCTGGGGGTCCAAAACACGGTTTGTGGCGTTGTCAGTTTCACAGACGGACTTAACCGAGAAATGTCTGGATGTGACGCAGGCTATAGAAAAATGACTATAAAAGTGTTAATCTTTGCATTCAGGCACAGGCAGCCCAACCATTCTCTTTGAAGGTTTTTTTTTTAATGACAATAAAGTTATTTTTAACCGCGCGCCGAGCGAGATACATATTGAGCGCGCGATCGGGGTTCCTGTGGTGTTTTGTTTCAATGCGCGCGGATGGGATTCCTGTGGCTTTTTGCAAGCAATGTTTCGGTCGCGCGGAATCGCACGTACGACAGAAAAATCGAAGAAAGTAGTATCTTGATACAAGGTGTGAAACTCGATCCGATTGCGTGGATGGATAGAGGTGCGCCCCAGCTTGTTAGGACGGCGAAGACTCAACGACGAGCGCAGAGAAGGACGCGAGAAGCAATCGACTGATTCGCCAAAGAAAAACTTTTATATTCAAACTTTTCTTTTGAAACAAGTTTTATTTTCTTATACGGATTTTCACTAAGTAGACCTCTAACAAAAACAAACAGCCAGTGTGTGAAATTTCTTTCCAAGTTTATTGAAATGCTAAACATATAGTTAATATATTTTACAATGTGAAAACATTTTGTTCAAAGTGTATTTAACCCTTTGACTACTGGGCATTTTTGACATTTTTGAGCGATTTTCTGGATATAAACGATCCGTAGGATTTCTTGACTCCATATTTGGCGTTACCATGGAAAGTGCTGCTGTTTTGTAATCTCAGGGGCTCAAGTTCTCAGGCCACATGACTTTTAGATCGTTTGAAAGCATCGTTGGATATTTAATTTTAAACTCTCTTTTTATAGTATGTATTTTATATACAAAGTGTTTTGTCATTTTATATTTTTAATTAAAAACTTTTATCATAATTTTGTAAAGCGCTGTTGCAATCCCCAGATGAAACGGCGCTATATAAATTCTCTTTATTATTATTATTATTATTATTATTATTATTATTATTATTATTATTATTATTATTATTATTATTATTATTATTATTATTATTATTATTATTATTATTATTATTATTATTATTATTATTATCATCATTTATTTTTATTTTCATCATTTTACAAAAATATAGAACCGTGTTCATCCCTTGAGCATAAGGTATCTATCTATATGTACATTTGTGATTACTTATATGACAATGCCCTCCTTAATATATGGGCTGTACTAAGGAGAACTATTTTTTGTAACTCTATAACCTTGATGTTTCCTGGTATTTTGTCGGTAAAGTTCTGTGTTCCTTTCTTTATAAGTCCAAGAGCACCTATTATTACAGGTACTATTGTTGCTTTCAGACCCCACATTCTCTCAATCTCAATTTCTAGGTCTTTATATTTGGAGAGTTTTTCCATAGTTTTTATAGATATGTTTCTTTCTGTGGGAACCGACATGTCTATCAATAAACATGTTTTCTTTTCTTTATCCTTAACAACAATGTCTGGACGGTTAGCTTTAATCTCTCTGTCTGTTTGTATCGGCATATCCCATAGGATTGTAACTTTTTCGTTCTCAGTGACTATTGATGGTTCGTGTTCGTAGTATCGTTCAGTAACTTCTATGTTGTAATGTTTGCATAGTTTCCAGTGAATATACTTTGCTGCTTTGTTATGTCTATGTATGTATTCTGTATTCTGTATGTATTCTGTATTATTATTATTATTATTATTATTATTATTATTATTATTATTATTATTATTATTATTATTATTATTATTATTATTATTATTATTATTATTATTATTATTATTATTATTATTATTATTATTATTATTATTATTATTATTATTATTATTATTACACTGGCTCAAAGTTGGCTTAAATCGGAATTTCGTTAATTTTAGGGTCATATTTTGCCTTTAGTCACTACTGGAAGAGCATCATTAAGCTTCAAGGTAGCAAAGAGCTCACTTTCTGGAAGAAATCAGCGAGATATCTCACTTTGTCAGCAAAAAATGATCGATGTTTGCTTCATTCGGTTTTGGCGGGCTTAGAACAAAGTTAGGTTTGGAGTTCGACTAAAGGAAATTCTCGGACCTGCCGCGGTTATTTATCGAAGTTGTGATGATAGAGGAACACAACAAGCGCGAAATTTTGGCAGAAAACCGAGGTGACCCTAGACTTATAAAAAAATTATAAAAGGACGGTGGGGGGTACTCCATGTGGAAAATTGTCATGGTTACCCACAATGCTTTGCTGTCGTAAATACTTGAAAACACGTGCGTATCAAAATGGCCGTAATCAAACGACCGCAGCTCAGTTCGAGAAGTGAAAAAAAGTGAAAAAACTTGCCATAGCTATAGCACAAGGACTGAATTTTGTTGTGAAAACGGCCTTTTCGTCTAAAAACGATTTTTTTCGATAAAAAATCCAAGGTCAAAAAAGTGTGATTTTCACAATTGAAAAATAAGGCAAAAACGGTCATTTTTGACTTTCCTAAAGTTCATATGGAATTTTTGTGCTAAAATTGCTTGTTTCTTTTGACTGACATGCTATGAAAATTTGAAAAACTTCCTAGTGCTTACTAACATTCAAACGGCTGGGAAAATTTGGCTTGTTTAAAAAAGTTAGAATTTTTCAAAGCAAGGTCGTTTTTTACGGGCGGTTTCGGGCGCCGTAGGAGTCAAAGGGTTAAGTTATTACAGTGCGTCCACACGAGCCAAGGCCACCCAGACAAATTTTTCACAAATTATCCAATCACGTCCAAGTATCGAAACAATAGAATTACAGGAAATTTATGATTCAGAACAATTTACTGTCGATATACAATATAAAGTGTCAACAAAAAACGCCAGAATTATTTTTTATAGGGATTGAATAATTTGTGAAAAATTAGTTGGGGTGGCCTTGGTTCGAGTAGTCGCACTGTAATTATAAAATCTGCAAAGATGTTTTAGCTTTTATAGTTTTTCAAAAATAATTTATAAAATACAGCTATAAACGCTTCACACTTCATACACTTCATAACAAATGTATAATTGTTTGAACCGCTAAACTAACTAAAGTTTTCACGAAATAACGTTGAACTTTTTTGATTCAATCAAGTGGAAAACGATGTAGATGAGGCATGATCGTCCGGGGTGGTGTAGTCTTGAGAAAGACTGATGGTGTTGATGCCTGACGTTTCGACAACCTGAGCGGAAGTCATCTTCAGAGTAAAGAAAATGAAAAGACAGCGGTGTTATTTATGTGTCTGGTTCGTCGGTAATGTTGTTGTTGATGCGTGGGTAGGTGTTAGTCATTGTGTTAGCGGAAAGCTTGAAGTCGTTAATGAGTCTATTGTAGGAAGCCGGTAGTGTTATGCAACGGTTAAGTGGCTTTTGTTCTAAGCCGGTGTACCAGCTTTCAAGTAGTCGGCGTTGGTGATAGTTGGTGCAATGTGTAATGGAGGCGGCAGAGTCCCAGTTAATGGAGTGGCCAGTATGTTTGTGATGTTCCGCAATGTGGTTGTTAGGGTCTTTGTTTTTCGTGGCACGTTTATGTTCAGTTAGTCTCGTGTTCAAATTTCTGCCGGTCTCACCGATGTAGGTAGCGTTACAGTCGGAACAAGCTATATTGTAAATAGCTCCTTGTCTGTTAATGGGTTCGTCTTTGTCCTTAACGTTAGTCCAAGGGCGCCAAAACGAAAAGTTCAGTGCATTGTGAAATGTTTGGACCTAGGAATATAAATTAAGTTTCACTTATCTCAAATATTGTCCAGAAAATGTGTAATTGTCCGCTTTTAATCACGATAATGTGCTGTATTCCACCACACCGACAATAATACCAACGGTCGTTTGAACGCTAAGATTGTGTGCCGCTGTACTAGCCGTTCAACGTAGTGCTGTCGCGAATATTCGTTATTCATTAGCCAACCACTAATTGGATTAAAATCGAATTCGCCTCTCCATTCACTTAAAGAGAGAGGGGTAGGAAACAACCCGCGGCCCCTTTGTGGACTCGTCTGCTCAACTAATCGGATTATTTTGGCAGTACATAGGGTAATTTGTTTACACAACGATGACAGATCCTTCTCCGTCGGTTGGGAAATCGGACGCCGAAGCGGGCTTCGTAATACATCGCGATCGGGTGCTTGCGTATAAAAATCTGTTATTTGGCCGTCTATATTTTGAATTCAACAATAGCCGTTAAACTCAATATCTAAAAACAATTACGATGACTATATCAAACACGGCAAATTACCTTTAATTTTGTGAATGTTGCTTGATGTTTCTTGTGCCGATCGCTTTATTCACGGGTCATTCAAAAAATACTCCATCACTGTCTATCGTCGGTTTAAGTACGTACAAATTGTACTATAAACTTGTTCTTTTTCAAAAAATACTACCCATCGTTATTATGATTGGTGCTCGAATAAAGCAACCGGCACAAGAGAACATATACGAGTATGCCTGTGCTGAGTACTAGTGCAAGACCGCTATTTTAAAACTTTGCTAATAGTCTTCAAGCACCCGATGTATTACGAAGCCCGCTTCGGCGTCCGATTTCCCAACCGACGGAGAAGGATCTGTCATCGTTGTGTAAACAAATTACCCTATGTACTGCCAAAATAATCCGATTAGTTGAGCAGACGAGTCCACAAAGGGGCCGCGGGTTGTTTCCTACCCCTCTCTCTTTAAGTGAATGGAGAGGCGAATTCGATTTTAATCCAATTAGTGGTTGGCTAATGAATAACGAATATTCGCGACAGCACTACGTTGAACGGCTAGTACAGCGGCACACAATCTTAGCGTTCAAACGACCGTTGGTATTATTGTCGGTGTGGTGGAATACAGCACATTATCGTGATTAAAAGCGGACAATTACACATTTTCTGGACAATATTTGAGATAAGTGAAACTTAATTTATATTCCTAGGTCCAAACATTTCACAATGCACTGGACTTTTCGTTTTGGCGCCCTTGGTTAGTCAATAAACGTCTTAATGTCATAGTAGGCTTGTGAGCAACGCGAATGTTGTAGGGTTGTAATATGCGTTGAATGGTCTCAGAAGTACCTCTGATGTACGGTATGGTGGCAGTGGCTGTGGGTTGATTGTCGGTTCTGTCAGTAAGTGAAGTGTCTTTTCATTTTCTTTACTCTGAAGATGACTTCCGCTCAGGTTGTCGAAACGTCAGACATCAACACCATCAGTCTTTCTCAAGACTACACCACCCCGGACGATCATGCCTCATCTACATCGATTACACCTGGGATCAGACCATTCACTGCGGCCATCACAAATTCACTGTTTAGTTTGGGTTTTCGTTGGTTTGAACAAGATAATATTATTCAATTCCAATAATTACCTGTACAAACCAGGCTACTAGAAAAGCTTTGCCTCATTTTTTTGTTATAGTGAAGAGCATCGTTGACTTCAAAAGCAAGTGCCAGCTCACTTGAATCAGGTGTTTTGAATGAAAACTCAACTCACTGTAGCAGTCACTGCAGTGCAAATCACGATCTTTTTGACTCTCGATTCACCATCCCATGATTTTCTCAATTAAATGCATTCTCTTGGTTTTTTTTCTTTGAGTTTTTAAGTCATTTTACTAATCCAAAAGTTAAATGCAAGACAGTAATCAACACTTTTTTCGGCTTTATCTGTGAATGAGCGTGAAAAATAAGGTCTCGATCGATATTTTCACGATCGCTCCACGATTGCTCCACGATAGTAAAATTTCCGAAATCCGTCCTAACAACCTGGGGCGCACCTCGACTCCATGCTGCCCTTTTTAAAAAACAAATTTCAACCCATTTGCTGAGGTCGGATACTTTTGATTGTAGTTGAACAGCAACGTAAACTTTATATATTCCAAGAAAAATTAAAATTTTCTCCAATGGCTGATTTACTACGCGCAAAACTAAATTTGTCACGTGACCGAGTTTCACACCTTGTCAAAATACTACCCTCTTTGACACCGCACGACAAAAAGCCACAGGAATCCCATCCGCGTGCATTCAAACAAATACACCAATGGAACCCCACCCGCGCTCAATGATTAACAAAATATCGCTCGGCGCGCGGTAAAAAATAACTTTATTGTCATTAAAAAAAATCTTCAGATATAGGATAGTTGGGCTGCCTGTGGTCAGAAAAGTAAAGATTCAGACCGACACTGGGGAGTACGACCGCCCAATCCACAAGTTATGCTTGATTGCCACCCAACAAGAACTCAACTTACTTTAAGAGTTGAACACTAGCTTAAAAACATTATGTTTTATAGTTAAGAACGTTTGAATTTAGTTATCGTTCTCGATACTAGTGTAACTCTTCTCCGCACTAGAGGGGAGTGTTACGAACGTTCGATTCAGGCCATTTCGGGGACCCCCCTGGGGTAGTTTTGTTGTTCACAAAATGGTCGCCGTGAGTGATGAGCACGCTTCCTGACCCCGGAAAAATGGATAGGGGTGCAACTCGGACGGTTTTGAAATTGACCCTAAAAGGTACGCATAAATTAACTCAGATACTGATTTCAGACCCTTAAAGGTACGTGTCCACATCAAAAAAAATTTCAATATGTATATTCATAAGTTCGAAAACTGACCCTAAAAAGTACGGTCCCAGTTCAAGACCCTAAAAGGTCCGTCGAGCACCCCTATTCCATTTTCTAAGGGAGAACACAACACCTCCCCCCACCCCCCCCCCCCCCCCCCCCCCCCCCCCCCCCCGGGTTCCTGACGCTTTTCGATCTACACTGATATTCGGGTTTTTTTGTGTGCATATTTTGGTTGTACGTGTTTGTGGATTATATGACCAAATGAGTTGTTGCAATGGCATGACATTATGTTCATATAACAGACGTCCTTTGCAGGCTGAAGAGTAAGAACTATAGTTTCGATTACGACAACGATTTTTAAAACAGTTGTACACTATCTTTATATACTGATTCATTAATTTCAAGATGCATGGCTCAAAGCTCTTCTTAGGTACTTTAGAACATTTTAAGATCGGTTCATCTTGTTAAGAATGTTTAAAAATTTGATGATTTATGACAAGTTTGCAAATTCCAAACTATTAGAAATTCTTGAACTGGATAAATTTTCAATTGTAATGTTTTTTTAAAAAAAGAAGTATAGCTCAATTTCATAATAGTCCCCTTCACAGTTCCATGCTCCATCTTGAAAGGTAGCCCGACTTTGCATCGAAGAGAGACAAACGTTGCTGTCATATACCTTCATTTTATTTCTTAATATTCGATTAATAAAAACTACAGTTAACTACTTATGTCTATAATATTTAATTTTATAATAATGTATTATTTTCATTATCGTTGTCTCCAAATGTCACGTGGCTTTACAACTTGTAACCAGAATCAGCTAATATTTGATACGAATCGTCACAATTAGAATACCGTACCCAACTAAATTGAATGGCTGTATATTCATCAATGGGATTCCCGATAATTATTTAACCCTTAGGAATAAAGTTTCTTTTTTATTATTAGAAAAGCCCTATAGGACCTTGTTTGGGTTTTGGTGGTATTGGTGGGCTCACAATGCTGATGTTGCCTGGTAATTTACACAATTTCGGCGCAGACGTTTTCATTAACCAAGGGACAGTTTTGTTCCAGAAGGTCACATAGTCAGGACGTAGTTTGGTTTTCACTTCCATTTTGGACTTTATGACCAGGTATTTCTGTTTGGCCAGATCGTACTGTGGCCACTTTAAATCGAAATTCAGTTTGTTGGGAGTATTAGGATCTCTGTGAAGATCAATAAGAAAATCTTCATAATTGTATTTAAGGATATAATCACCTTTTGCATAGAAATGGAATGATCGTTGATGGATGGATGGATTAACAGATAGAAAGATGGATGGATAGATGGATGGATGGATGAATGAATGGATGGGTGAATGGATTCATAGATGGATGGGTGGATGAATGGATGGATGGATGGGTAGTTGGATAGATAGATAGATGGAAAGAGAAAAGGTTGATTGATTTGTACAAGAACAGTAGATGATACTCCAATGCTTACCCAGTTTTAGCAAAGTTTGACCACATAATCATCACCTCACGAGAAAATTTAGAACCTATGGAGCATTTGGTCTTTGGATCTTTCATAGAAAAACCAAAAACCATGAACTTTTCTGTTTCGTGATAGGCATTCAACACAGCTGGAACGGTGAAGTAGTTAGGCATTGGGAGACCATATTTCACATCATAAAAGAATGTTTTAATGCCACGCTGCACATAACCATTTGCAAGAACAACAGCTGGTGCAACGAAAAAAGCATCGTTCAAAAAATCAAGGATGGCACGTTGGTTTTTAGCTGTATTGGTAAAGTCTGTGTAGTTAGCGTATTTGCACATGATGGCTCGAGTAAATACAGGGTTTTGTTTTTGGAGCTTGGCAGTCCAAAAAAAACCCTTAACAAATTTAATGAACTTCTTTTGGTCATTTGGTGGCTTTTTGAACACGCTCGTCCCAATGGATAACTCTAGAGCCAGAATAGAAAGAATTATATCAGAAATACTGTCATTTGAAAAACATTCTCGCCAACCGGCTCCGCGACTACGCGACTAGCCCAAGCGGGAGTGTGGGTAAAAATCACTGAAGCAATAAATTGTTAGCACGCGCTAAAGAATATGCTGAAATGTGTAGCAAGTACATGAATGAATATGTGCATGCCTTTGCGTTCTGTGCATAAAATAAACCGTGTTATAGAGCGTGGAGATATCGACAAGTAAATAGCTACTTCTTCAGTATTCATGCAGAGCATTTGTGTCACCCAAACCAATCGCCAGCGTAAATCTAATAGAAACAAGGCACTGATAGCTCAATATGTTGATAATATATGCAGCTAACTGCTTCAGTGATTTCTACCCATACTCCTTATAGGTCTAGTCGCGTAGTCGCGAAGCTGGTCGGCGACAACGTTTTTTCAAACGGCTCTTGTATACATAGCCAGTCAGCCAACAAAACTACTATGTACCAACCTTCACACCCAGCATCCATCCAACCAACCAACCAACCAACCAACCAACCAACCAACCAACCAACCAACCAACCAACCAACCAACCAACCAACCAACCAACCAACCAACCAACCAACCAACCAGTTAATATCTTCACATTTCAGAAATAATTTGCGATAAAAAATAAAGTTAGCTTCAAATCGTAAAATCAATGAATTAAATCGATTGCCTATTAAACACTTCATCATAAAAGACGAAAATAATATCTATTATGCCAGAATTTATTGAAAAGTTTAAGGCGAAAAGCTTGAAAAAAATTGTAACATCTCTTGAAGAAATAGAAAATTAAACGAGGCAGCGTGCTCTGTTGAGGTAAAATGGGACATTTTTCGAAACATGCTCAGATTTTCACTACCTGACATGGTCGCTGTTTTGTCTCAAAATAACAAATTTACAACTTTGTAAAAATGAATTAGCCTGCGTCACATCCGGAGTTTTTCTCGGTTAAGTCCGTCTGTGAAACAACGCCACAAACCGTGTTCTGGACCCCTAGCTGACTAGCACGGATATAAGAAGCGATTTCTGATTGGCTCATGCCTTCTTCGATTCTAACATGCTCGCTGATTGGTTTGGATATCCTTCTACATACATGTGACAAAATATAAACAAAACAAGCAGCCGTTTGTAGTTATCGAAAATCAATTTGAAATTGAAAACCTTTTGCTAGGCTACGAGTTAGTATCCTTTTGCCTGAATGAAAGGAGAGTATCAAAGCCTTTTTGAACAGAATAATGTTTTTATCGACCTCCGACACGCTATATCGAAGATCTGTGATATTTTAATGCTGATCAGATGTGAACAACATCATCCATTGGAAGAGAAACCACGTTTATCGATCGAGTATTATGCTAAATATTTATTCTCATGGATGAGCGACAAAGTCAATAAACTAACTTAACTTTGAAGGTAGATTTATTTCATTGCTTGTGCTGTGTGAGATAAGCCCAATAGTTTGTTCCTTTATTGACAAATTGTGTTTTATAATTCTTCAAACAAGCTTGACATACTTCTAGAGATTTTCTCTCAATAGAAATAAAAGGCCAATCAAATATTGAATTTTCCTTTGCTACTCGTGATAAATCTGTCTTTTTGAATCATAAACTTTGCAGTAAATTTCGTTCAAACAACTACACATGTCAAAGGTCAAAACCATGTGTAGCATTAAAACTTTGGACTTGGCGCGATGAAAGGTAGTTATGACAAGCTTTTGACCAATCAGCGAGCATGTTAGAATCGAAGAAGGCATGAGCCAATCAGAAATCGCTTCTTATATCCGTGCTAGTCAGCTGGGGGTACAGAACACGGTTTGTGGCGTTGTTTCACAGACGGACTTAACCGAGAAAAAGTCCGGATGTGACTCAGGCTAAAATGAATAGATAAAATATGATTTTGACAACTTTAGTCATAAAACTAATACAAAATAGGTTTTAGGGTTTCTGGTGATGACAAGGAAGGCAAATTTGACAAGTTTCAAGATGTTTAAAATGCTAGAATCCAGTCCCGCGCGGACCGTTACCGTGTTTTTTGACAAAAAAAATGGATTCGGTCGCTTATAACTCGTCTATTAGTAGGGTGACCCCCAATTTTTTCCTTTTTATTTAAGACTGCATTTACTATTCTTACGATTTAGAATATAAAAAAATATTCATTGATTGAATTTTCTGAAATTATCCAAATGCTACAACTCTATACACATGTAGGGTGCGTGATTGGCGTAGAATTGTGCTTCTATGGTTCACTTATACCCATATTTGGAAATGATTCAATGATTTTTATGACAGGAAATGTTATATAACCCTTAGATCTATCGTTTGATATAATCTTATGCTTTTCCTAGCAGAATACGTTCGCATTCTCTTGACTGCTTTGAATAGGTAATTTTGAGCAAATCACCGCAAATTATTGCAAATACCTATTTTTACTATATCTTATAACTCTATAACCAATACGGTGACCCCAATATTTTTTCACGTTTTTTGACTTGCCTAACAATGATCTATAAATGACAGGATTTATAAAAAATTTCATTGAAGAAATCCAAGTATCCGGAATACATGTTGAATTTAGCGACGGCAAAATATTATATTTACAAAAAACAATCAAACATATAAAAGTACAGAATTATAAATGTGCTTTCTAGTTTTTTAATCTTATAAATAAACCACGTTTGAAAAAAGGCAATGTGAACAAAAAGGCAGATTTAAAATTTTCGATCTTTCGTCAAAATCAAAACAGAAACTAATAAACCTTCAACCTGCAAACGTTTGATTAAAAGTAAATAAATACATACTTTCAGCAGCCTAAGTAATCTTGTAGATGTGGTCCTTGTTCTTTTTAACTTCAAAACGTGGTACACAGCAAGCTTGTCTTCTCCAACTTTTTTTTTTTTTCTCAATGAATAAATTGCTGTCAGTCGGCTCGGCTTTCACCACTCAACTGATAAAATTCAAATTCGCTTGAATTGTTGTCTATATGCCAGTCTCATGCAAGAGTTCAGCTAAAGGTTTTTGTTTTAAGCTAGGTACAGCCAAAGCTATGTTTTAACGGTTTTTATAGGTAAATTCATTGGAAGACGAGGGAATTCCACGTTGAATTTGACGAGAGAAATCAATATCGCATGAATCGCGGAGTCTGCGGAGCGATGATGATGATGTACCACAAGGGAGTATACTGGGACCTCTCCTTTTTAGCATATACACAAACGACCTGTCACAAGTACCAAAGTATTCTTCATCGCAGAGTTATGTAGACGACACCAAATTGTTACTAAATTTTCACTTGATAGATAAACAGATACTATCGATAAGCTGAACGAAGACCTTCACAGAATCTGCGAATGGACATAAACCAACAAACTACTACTCAACCCAGACAAAACTAAACTGGTTATCTTTGGAAGTAGGCCCATGACAAGTAAGGTCGAACATTTTAAAAAAACTCTTCTTGGCAAAGATGTCAAACCTGTAAATTCTGCACAAGAATTGGTAGTAATGCTTGACTCGAACTTGACTTATAAAGATCATATTTCATCCACAATCTCTAAATGCATGTCACGATTATGCCAAATTAACAGAGTGAAGCATGCTTTAGACAAAAATACTCTGAATGTAGTTATAAACTCTCTAGTGTTTAGTAAACTGTTTTGCTGCTCAACACTATGGAGCAAACACTACTGATAACAATTTGAATAAACTTCGAAAAGTCCAAAACTACGCTTGCCGGATTGTAAGTGGCACAAAGAAATATGATCACATTACTCCTGTACTAAAGGCACTAAAATGGCTACCAATCAAATAACAACTTTTTTATCGTGATGCTGTGATGTGCTTTAAATGTATGATTGGTTGCGTTCCACAAATCCTTTCAGAACCTCTAATTAGACGTGATAAAGTATGTACAAGAACTACAAGGAATTCGACAAACCTACACATCCCACTATATACATCACTGCTACGGCACAAAGAACATTCCATTACAGATGTGTCAAACTGTGGAACAGTCTTGACAAAGACTTGAAATTAAGTCAGACAATTTTAGAGTTTAAGAAGAAACTTAAAACAAATATGCTTAACAAATTTAAAAACACTTAATTTAATTAATGTAATTTTTTTATTTCTTAATATGATTATGATTATGATTATTTTTTTTTCCCCTATTGACCCTAGATATGTTTTATATGTAATTTGTAATTTGTGTTCTCTGAAAAGCCTTTTAAGGACGAAAATAAAAATGTATGTATGTGGGTCATTCCACATGAGACATTGAAATAATGAAAATTTGACAACATTAAAAAGCGTGCTCCAAAAAGAGAGTTAACTGACTAAGGTTCTCAATGTGATTTTACTGTAATATTATCTCTTCCTTGGATATTTACTAAGCAAATAAGGCAATCTTCCTATATTTGACTTACTGAATTTCACCATTTGTCCGTCATGTTTCTTGTAATGTCCGTCACGCTAAATATTCCCTTTTTAAAAAAATAGAAAAAACAACTAAAAAATATAGGTCTTCAGTAAGAAAACTTAACCTATAACCAAATGCTAAAAAGCATTTGTTTTCTATAAACTTCTCACAATTCACAGGAATTTCACTTCTAATTTACCCAACTGGAATTAGTGGTATAGTAGTTTTAGCTGTACTGTCCGTCACGGTCCTTTTGGACAAAAAACTGACAAGTCGAAAATTATTTCTGAAAACTTTTTTCGTGCAAATTGTGGACAAGGTTCTAAGACAGTAATAATTTGACTTGGCGATTTTTGTCGAAAAAAAGTCTTTGAGTAATACTGAATGCCAGGATTCGAACCGAGAGCTTCTGCATTGCTGTATCCCCGTTTTAAACCATTATACCACTGAGTCATTCGATGAAAAGTTTGAAACAAAAACACGTTCCAGTCGTTAGGATTCAAGTTCGTTAGCATTCCTCTGAATAGATTTGAAAAGCGATTGTTTAATATTTCCCTGTGGGAATTCATTGACAATGAACATTAAATTATGAACAGATTATTGATATCTTTTAGGATTGCTTATTTGCTACATTCAAATCCATCCTCGGCTTTAAAGTTATTTTTCTTCGTATAAAATTGTTCATTTTTATTCAAAGATTCCTCCCAAATAATTGATGAGGATTTGAAGTCATTCCAAGTCCTCCAATTCGGACTGGACGGGATTTCAAATCCTTGCAATTAGTTCCAGTTCTCGGCTGCGCCTCGAACTGGAACTAATTGCGCGGACTTGAAATCCCGTCCAGTCCTCATTGTCGGACTTGAAACATTACGTCAAGTCCTTAATTTCTCTGTCATAGCAGGGAGGCATTTTGTGGTTAGCATCAACGACCCGAGGGGTCAAATTAGCGTGATTTTATCGAACTTTAGAGAGCTATACCTCAGCACTGAGAAATTTGCCCAAAAATATTTTTAGATTGTGTTAAAGAATATTCTTGGGTTATTCAATTTACAGAAGCTCTTTGGATTTAATTGTTAGGCGAATCTGCAAAGCTTCATAATGTTAGGCTATATAAATTTGATAGTTCGAACATGCCTGTAAGCTTAAATTAGTTTTTATATTTCAAAGAAATGCAATGTTGCTGTAATTCACATACATGAATGTCAAGATGACATACATCAGGTTTTGGATAGTTTTAGTACAAAGGAATCGTTTTGTGTAGTCAATGCGTCCACTAAAATCTCGACCAATCTTTAGCGTTAAAACGGCGATTTCGACAAACTTTACCAAATTGTCATTTTCTCGAAAACTAAAACGTATTTTGCCTTGAAAGCTTTATAGGGCTTTTAGTAATATAATAGACTATATCTGGACAAAATTTGAGCGAAATCGATTTTTCGAGGTTTTCCACGAAATGTAAATTTTGTTTTACCATAACTTGTAAATTTCTTGCGCGCTGATTGGCTGAGAGCCATTGTCGATTACAGTCCAGACCTGCTTGTGCTCACGACATCCGTGCGCGAGCGGATAAAACGGTTTCCTTCAAACTTTTTTTAGTTGTTTCTCGCTTATTGATGGTAAAAAACGAAGTCAATTTTCTTTTCTAGTCAATTTTGAGTTTTGATCATTTGTGACGTAATTTTGATTATCGATTACAGTACAGACCCATAGAAAACTGACTTCGATTTGTTAATTTGATAATTACCGACATCTGTTAAAATATCAATCAAAGCATACCTTACCTGGTATTGCATCTGTTAAACATGACCCATCGTCATCTGCTACGCCGATTAAGGTGCTTTGAGGATTCAAAGCATGACCATTTTTCCTGAGCAAAGCTTCTGGAGTATCTGGAAATCAAATTGAAAGAGAAAAACGATTTTATTATAAATGATAGATTTTTATGTTGTTAGTGATATCTAATTATATGTAATAAGGACATTAAAAAGGACATTAAAAAGGACATTGTAAAAAAAAAAAAAACACGAAAGAACATACGTTATTTTTCTATAACCCTCCTTGCTCTAAGGGCGAAAAAAACCCTCTGATCGCAGGGTATCTAAATTTTACTTTTATATTGAATAAAAATCTTTAAGAATATGAATAATTAAAAGATTAAAATGATAACACTTAAATAGAAATGATGTAGATATGTACCAGGCAAGAACTTTCCATCGATGATAGGCTTGCAGCTAGAACCTTCACACTTTGAAAGACCAACAAACTCTTTGGGACCTAAGGCTTTTAGGCAATCAATCACATTGGGGCCTGTGCAGTTGAGTGTTTTATTGAAATATTTCCTGTTGAAATCAAGACAAATTGTCAACTCGTAAAGAGCATTGATTTAAACAATTATAATCTACCTTTTAAGCGTTAATAACAGCCTTTGTAAATACAGGGCAGCTCAAGTACTGAGATACTTCCCCGTGAAATCAAAGTAAACAGACAAATATACATACAGAATCAAAAGATAGATAAATTGATAAACCTTTTCCGAGAAGCTAGTGGCACAAAAAAATCATTCATCAGTTCAAATAGTAAATGTGTTTTCGGCATCCCTTGTTGGCTAATCGTTTCAATAGATATTGACAATTGTTGGGATGTGCCCATGAAGTCCTTGCGTTCTAATAAAGTATATATAGGTATCTCTAAAGTACTTACGTCATTTTAGCTTTGTTTTGGTACTGTCCGTATCCAAGTGGATTATTAACGACGCCGGATTGCATGATTGCGTATCTAAACAAGCCTTTGGCCAATGGAGACAAGGTAAGAATGGACACACTTGCACCACCCGCAGAATTACCAAATATTGTAACCTTCTTAGGATCACCTCCAAACCTTAAATTATAAAACATTTAGTTAAACAACACATTTTTATAAATAAATTAAAAGACTGTATAAAATATTTCAAATAAAAAATGTCACTAAATATGTTACTTTGCAATGTTCTTGTTCACCCATTTCAAAGCTTCCAGCTGATCGTAAAGCCCATAGTTGCCTGTGAGGTTGTAGCCATTGCTATTAAGGAAACCCAGTAAGGCAAGGCGGTAGTTGATTGTAACGACAATCACTTCTCCAATGGTTGCAAGATAACTTCCATCCGATATTCTGTTTGAGTTCCCAAAAAATCCTCCTCCATGGATCCAAACCATCACCGGCAGCTTATTGTTGGTTTGTTTATCGGGTACGTAGACATTAAGGTTCAGACAATCTTCACTCATATCTTTAAATTTGTTGCCAAAAGGAGGAATACGTTCATGTTGGTAACACACTTTCCCAAACGATGTCGCGTCCTTCACAAATGGCCAGTTCTGTGGGGGTACAGGATTCTCAAAACGATCGGCTCTGGCATAAGGGACACCAAGATATTTACGAACTTTCGCTCTATTTGTCAAAGTTTCGACAAAACCACGGATTTTGCCGCTTTCTATTTGCAAATCTGGTGTATAGTCGATTGCATGGGTCACAAAAACATTGAACAGTACACATGACAGCGACAACCACATGGATACATGCATGGCGACCTCCTGAAAAACGGAAAAAGGAAGAGAAAAAACAATAAGGTATTTATTTTTAAGTCTTTTTTTAGACGTAGGGGCTGGAGGTTAAAAAATAGAAGACTGTAAACGGTAAACTTTTAAAGTAACAATAACTGACCACCTACAGAAATAGAGTTAAATGTACTAACTACTGACAATGGAATAGGCTTTCGGAGTAAGTCTTTTAACTAGTCACTGAACAACCCCATTTAAATCCTGTAGCGGAAACGACAACGTACTAAACATTTTTTCAAAGTAAAAGGTTATTTAAAAAGACACGTAAAAACAATTGTTTGTAGATATATGGGTAATCAGACTCCATTGTTGATTGGAAGGAGATAATAAAGGCATGGAGTGAGAGTATAGTTTAAAAAACAAACCGACTTGCAATATAACTTACTGTTAAAAGTAGAGGTCTGGTAGTATCTTCGTCGACTAAACGTTCCAAGTAAATGATAATGGATTGTGAAGGTCGGTCTTGGTAGCTTTCTAATGGAAATATTTCTGTGATTATGTCATGATTGTATGTTGTAACTGCTAAACAAATTGGGTCATCTGCATGACGTTACCGCGATGATGTTTCCCAAAAATAAGATAATTGTACAAAATATAGGTCTTTGGACGTTCTGGAAAAGTTCCTGTACAATTGGAAACCTCTTAAACTGTTGTTCGTTTTTCGAGGAAGGTAGAATGTCGATATTCAGGCTTAATATAAATATTTGGCATTTGTTAAATCATTTCTGTGATGTTGTTGATCGCATAGAGAATTTTTTTTTTAATGCAATGGTACTGACTGGTAAATTGCAGGTTAGCCTCAAGCAGCACTATTTCTAAAGTAGTTAAGTTCATGTTAAATTTTTCCGATATCATTTCAGTACTTTCTTAAAATGGGAAATGATATTCTCTGATCAGGTTTTTATACTTTTTACCCGTGTACGAAAAAGCCCGATTCTAAAAACGCAAACGGTTCTATTTATTCGTCGTCGTCGTCGTCGTCGTGGTCCTCAAATTGGAGGGTCAGGTCCCAGACGTTCTTAGCAACAATGACATCATGTCTCATTTGAAGCTCGAGCGATCTATTGTAATTTAATTTGATTTTAAATAATAGTATTGAGAAGAGTCGACTAGATTATGCAGGAAAACGTTTGTGTAATTTCATACACGACCGATGAGTGTTTTAGTATGCGAGGTGAGGGTAAAATACTGACAACTCCATGTTTAATTAATTCTGCAATGGGATTCTAGTATACAAGTTAAGTTTTGAAGTTCAAGCTTTTGGCTTATAATTATTACATTTGATTATTTTCAGTACCATATACGTTGTTCAGTGAGCCTCTTTACTCTTTCCCTTACCACAAGGGTTTTACGGGTCTCTAGTTTCCCTCATGTATGAAATTATATGTTGTAAATATTGAAGTAGTGGTGGTGAGCGTCAAGCACAAAAGATCCCAGATTGGATAAGATGGTAATTAAATATATGTGTTTAATATAAATTCTGGTGCCGTCAACATTTTTTATCAGCGAAGAAGCTTTTTTATTAGAACGGGTTTTATCTTATGGCTAAGTGGTTTACCCAGAAAATATCTTGTTCTTCCAAATAAGAGTTATGTTCTGTGATTATAATGTTTATGGGTTTTAACGTATTGATAGATATTTATGGGCTCCATTATCTATTTTATCTTGTTAATAAAAATTTATCCAATTTTAAACGATGTAAAGACTTTGTACAACAAGCCCGGGATAAGTCAAAGTTCTTCAAGAATTGGTATACATTTAATCAGTGTCATGTGTGTAATTTTGTAGGGTGATAATTCTTAGAAAAGGCATTAAATAAATTATAGTTCTACACCGTTGAGTTCCGTCTCGAAAATAGTAATCGGTGTAGCTTCCATCAAAGTTCGAAAGGTCGGGAAAGGGGTATTTGTCTATTATCTATCTAAAATCAATCTTACCTGATGAACTATTACTTCATATGACGCAAGATATGCTGTTATGTGATGTTTTTGCACTGATATATATCAGACATGTCCAGTTCTCACCGGCCAATGTCTTAGGTAGGACATCCAAATATATTTGTATTTCAAAAGTCGTTGTCGCCGTATCAAACATCCAGTCCACACTCAAAGAGGGTCCTGAAGGGGTAAAATGGGAGCAGGAATTGGCCGTATGTTTGACAGGGAAAAAATGATAGGATTGGATGCACTGGGACTGGGATTTACAATAAAAGAACAATAGAAAATGGGAATGAGATTGATAAACTTGACCAACATGGATTATGTGATTTTTGACTGGGATTTGGTCTAAATATAAACTGGGAAATGAGATTCGGACCCCCCCTTCAGGACCCTCCTCAAATGGTGACGGTATAATTTTCTTTTATTATCTAATTATTCATACCATATTTTGGTTGTACGTGTTTGTGGGTTATATGACCACAGTGGCATGACATTATGTTCATTTATTATATGGCATCAAAATTCCGCGCGCTCTGATTGGTTGCTGACACATAATGACCGGTCATTATTTTCTTGTAATGACCGGTCATTAATTATTCAGTTTTCTCGGCTGGACGGTGGCTTTG
This sequence comes from Metridium senile, assembly GCA_949775045.1. Taxonomy (NCBI): domain Eukaryota; kingdom Metazoa; phylum Cnidaria; class Anthozoa; order Actiniaria; family Metridiidae; genus Metridium; species Metridium senile. The sequence goes on from OX459100.1 coordinate 1,820,721, forward strand.
AGTTTGTTTGTACGCGAGGTGAAAACAACAACAAAAACCTACTTATTTTTCGATAAACAATAATAAGAACTTTAATTCAAGGCTAAGAGACAAGTATTGGTTGTTTTTGCAAACATTTTGACAAGCAAAAATTGATAAAATCAAATCAATATTGCAAAAACTCACGAGAGATCTAGAATACACATATTTCATAGGTTATGAGAATACTGAAAAGCTTATTTTCTAATTCTCTAAAGAACATAAAGCTTTCACATACCTCAATAAAAGTTGAAAAGTGTACTTTTAGTTTTTATCTTTCCTTGTAAACAATAATAAGAACTTTTATTCAAGGCTAAGTGACAAGCATTGGCTGTTTTTACAAACATTTTGACAAGCAAAAGTTGATAAAATCAAATCAATATTGCAAAAACTCGCGAGAGAATACACATATTTCATAGGTTGTGAGAATACTCAAAAGCTTATTTTTTAATTCTCTAAAAAACATAAAGCTTTCACATACCTCAATAACAGTTGAAAAGTGTACTTTTAGTTTTTTATCTTTCCTTGTAAACAGCACGGCGGTGATTTGAGGTATCTTTTGTTGAGATATACATGTCGTTGCTTTTCAGTCACCTTTAAAGAGCTTTAAAACTCACGAAAAGTTTTTCTACTAAAGTAAACATAGTTTTTGAAGTCAGGCAGTGTTATTGTCTTTCTTTTTCTGCATACAAAAGGTTCAAAAATCTTGAAAAGGACGATTTACTCGATCCAAAGTGCTGTCAGCGTTCCTCATATCATCAGGAGGAGCCAACGACCAGCTGGGACAATTATAACTGTTCTTACATCCCAGCCAGGTAATTTCAGAATGACAGGATCTATATAATGAAAAACGTGAGAGCGTATAGAATAGTCAAGGTACAGAATTTAATTCCAAGTAACAGTTTTTTTAAAGAACACCCCCGTTGGCTCCTCCTGTATCATCCTTTCATCTTCTTCATAAAGTATGACACAGACAAATAAATTCCTTTAAAAGTTGACAGTGATTTCGATTTTAACTTTAAAAAGTTCTTATTATTGTTTATCGAAAAATAAGCTTCCGTAGGCTCTTTTTCTCGATGCAAACGTCCACAAGATCGACGAATTTCAACTCGTTTCAACATCCATCGTGGCTCACTTGGTTATGTCAGCTAAAATCCTTTGTAAAACTTGTTTTTTGTTTCTTGACTTTGTTTGATGTTGAGATATAAACAAAACCCTTTGTCTTTAAATGATCTTTGATTTGGAATGATCAAGAAAGCTGTAGTAATTTTAATATTTTGGCATCAAAATTGCTGTAAGTTTGTTGAGGCAGCCATCACATGAATGAAAACCGGTTTCTGATCTGACAACCCGCTCTTTTTCAGTAAATACTGGGAAGCCATTTGAAAGCAACGCACGCGCGTCGTAAAATATCAAAAAAGATATGACTTTCTCTCGCTTTTTAAAATAGCCATATAATAAATAACTTATTAACCTCGTCCGTTCGGTCATTACAGGGAAATCTCAGACCTCGGTCTTGATGTATTGCCCTCGCTTTCGCTCGGTCAATACGACAATACCTCGGTCTGAGATTTCCCTGTAATGACCTCACTCTCGGTTAATAAGTGGTATATAACAGACTTCCTTTGCAGGCTTAAGAATATCTGTCAGTACACTGTCTTTATATACTGGTTCATTAATTTTAATATAGGTACTTTAAAACATTTTAAGATCGGTTCATCTTTTTTGATTTATGACAAGTTTGCAAAATCACAACTATTAGGAAATCTTGAACTGGATGATTTTCAATTTTAATGTTTATTTTTTTAGCTCAATTTCATAATAGTCCCCTTCACAGTTCCCATAATATAATGAAATTTGTAACACCGTAAAAAATGTTGATTTAACTTTACTGACGTTTCAAGCTTTAGCCCTTCGTCGGAGTAAAAGAGTTAGAATAAGACAGACACTGAGTTTAAATACGAAGCGGGAAAAGTGATGAACCAATCAAAAGGTGATAGAAAATGTAGGAGGAGTTACAGAACAATCGAAAAATTAAGGAATAAATTAGTCGCATTTCTTTAGATTTACGGTTATTGTTAGTTCCAGTAATGCGACATAAACCAAAAGCTGTCATGTGATTAATGTTATGATTAGCATTAGTGACCATTTTACTTGTGTTACCCCTAATGTTATTTATTGTATTCAATGTACTTTATGTAACCAGCTTTATGTCGGTGAAACTGGTAGACGTCTTGGTGATCGTATCCGCGATCACGTTCGTGATATAGGCACGAACGATAACACTAAGCCAGTCTCCCGCCATTTTAATTCTGCTAAGTCAGCATTTTTTTACGTTGTTACAAAGTTCATTCTATTACCTATCGTTTATATCAAACACCGACGCAGCCTATACTAGTTCAGTTACTCGCTAGTTTCCATTTTTTACGGTGTTACAAATTTCATTCTATTACGTATCGTTTATATCAAACACCGACGCAGCCTATACTAGTTTACTCGCTAGTTTCTATTTCTATTTTTTACGGTGTTACAAATTTCATTCTATTACCTATCGTTTATATCAAACACCGATACAGCCTATACTAGTTTACTCGCTAGTTTCTATTTCTATTTTTGACGGTGTTACAAATCTCATTCTATTACCTATCGTTTATATCAAACACCGACGCCGCCTATACTAGTTTACTCGCTAGTTTCTATTTCTATTTTTTACGTTGTCTGCCTTAGAAATAGAAAATGTTATATCAACTTTCAATAGCTCAAAAGCAAGTGGTCCATTTAGTATTCCCACCTGTTTGCTGAAGTCATTGAAAAAGGTGTTATCTTAACCGTTACAACTGCTTTTTAACTCCTCCTTTGCATCAGGCCTAGATCCGGACCAACTTAAAATTGCAAAAGTAATACCAAGACATAAAAAAGACTCTCGACATAGCAATTCCAATTATAGGCCCATTTCTTTGTTATCAAACTTTAATAAGATCATTGAGAAACTGATGCACAGCAGGCTTATTAATTATTTAGATAAATACTCAATATTTAACAATTATTCGCCGAAGGCGAAGTGATTATCGGTGAATATTTACCGAGCGGTGAGTCTTCGAGCTGCGAGGTAAATATTCACCGATAATCACTTCGCCTGAGGTGAATAATCGTTTTAGTATAAATACTAAGTTGATTATTTAAAAAAAGAAAGAAGGAAACAGCATTGAAAGTGAAAATATTTTATTTTTTAAAAGTGCGACCGTTACGCGTAAAAATTGTAAACTTTGTGTCGCATGTAATGCATGACAACAAAAAAAACGTGAAAATTTACTATGATACCTTTAAATAGCTTGACGTCGACACCAAACTTAGTAGCTTCTTTTGTTTGGGACAGCATTTTCTTTAAAGTTTTCAATTTCATCTTTGTTAACAATAAAGTGACAAAACAACTACTGGCAGCCATTTTGTCCGAAAAGGTAATTATCGGCTGATAATCCGAGATAGCAAACCAATCAGAGCGCGCGATTTTGTATAATCACCTTTGTATTTATACTAATATCAAATAATAAGTTTGGCTTCAGATCCAAACACTCCACTAATCATGCTTTATTACTATTAACTGACAAAATTCAAACTGCAATTGACAAAGGTTTATATTCATGCGGTATGTTTCTAGACTTGAGTAAAGCATTCGATACTGTTAACCATGGAATTCTCCTAAAAAAAACTTGAATACTATGGTATCCGAGGTATAGCAAATAAATGGTTTGATTCCTACTTGGACAATAGACAACAGTTCGTGTCCCTGAGGAACAGTAACTCAGATTACCATTCAATATCATGTGGTGTCCCTCAGGGATCTGTACTGGGCCCTCTACTCTTCTTGCTTTATATGAATGACATAACAAAAAGTTCTTCCATTTTAGACTTTCACCTGTTTGCAGATGACACAAATATATTTCTCACTGATAAAAACATTAATACTCTGGAGAATCATCTGAACACTGAATTGGCTAAACTAACTCAGTGGTTGTATGCAAACAAGTTGTCTTTAAATATAGATAAAACCAGTTTTGTAATGTTTCATAGCCCTCAGAAGAAGATTACACATAAACTAACTCTTTTCATAGCAAATATGCCTATCAAACAGGAAAGTTATGTTAAATATCTAGGTGTCATTTTTGATTCTAATTTAAACTGGAAGAAACACATTTATGAACTAAGCAAGAAGATTTCCAGAGGTATTGGAATTCTAACAAAAATCAGATACTTTGTCAATTGCTGTATATTAACTCAATTATATTATTCATTAATTTTCTCCTTTCTTACTTATGGTCTATTGCTATGGGGAAATAATTATAAATCAAACTTAAAACCAGTTGTGACCCTTCAAAAGAGGACCATTAGAATAATGATCTTTTCTAAACCAGATGAACATTCAGAACGTATTTTTAAACAACTAGGGTTACTAAAGCTTGTCGATTTAGTCTATTATGGAAATGCACTTTTTATGTATCAATTTCAACATAATCAACTTCCAAAACCTTTTGATGATCACTTCAAACGCATATCAAAAACCCATAGGTATAATACTAGGCTGGCTTGTAAGTCTTCTTATTACATTAATACTGTTAGAGCTAATTATAGTAAATTCAATGTACGGTACACAGCTGCTTCTGTTTGGAACAACCTTCCTGAAAATCTTAAATGTCTTCCTCTGAAGACGTTTAAAAATACTCTTAAATTAACTTTATTAAATTCCTATAATGTTAACTCGTCATAGTTTTTGAATGTGGTACATATTGTTGTTATTGTCACTTTTGTAACCTGTAGTGTCTTTTTTTCTCTTTTTCTTTAATTTTTGATCGCTAACTGTATTACCAATTAATTCTTTATTTAATACACTAGTAGTTGCTCAGCTTGATTAGCTTCTTTTTAGCTATTCTGAGAAACTTTTACCATTTATCTGAACATTCCTTAAATTATAATTGTATAATTATTCTTGATATTGCTGGTAATAAAAGTTGTTGTTGTTGTTGTTACAAATTCCATTCTATTACCTATCGTTTATATCAAACACCGACGCAGCCTATACTAGTTTACTCGCTAATTTCTATTTCTATTTTTTACGGTGTTACAAATTTCATTCTATTACCTATCGTTTATATCAAACACCGATGCCGCCTATACTAGTTTACTCGCCAGTTTCTATTTCTATTTTTTACGTTGTTACAAATTCCATTCTATTACCTATCGTTTATATCAAACACCGACGCCGCCTATACTACTTTACTCGCTAAGTTTCTATTTTTTTAATTCTCATAATAGTCCCCTCCCACAGTTTGCATCGAAGCAAGACGAACGTTGAGCTTGCAATGATACACACCTCGCAAGACAATTATTCACGCGCCTCTATCATTGCAGGCTCAGCGCAGGGAACTGTGAAAGGGACTATTATTTAAATTATACATTCATCTGCTGCATTGGTATAAAACCATACACCAATAACTGACTGAAATAACTCCTTCAAGCTGTCTAATTTCTTCATTTTATTTCTTAATATTCGATTAATACAAACTACATTTAACTGCTTATGTCTATAATACTTAACTTTATAATAATGTATTATTTGCATTATCGTTCTCTTCAAATGTCACGTGTCTTTACAACTTGTGACAAGAATCAGCTAATATTTGATAAGAAACGTCACACTTGGAATACCCAACTAAATTAAATGGCTGTATATTCAACAATGAGATTCACGATAATTCTTTTACCCAATGCTGGGGTTTCCTGGTAACTTACACAATTTCGGCGCAGGCATTAACCAAGTTTTGTTCCAGAAGGCCACATAGTCGGAACGTAGTTTGGTTTTCACTTCCATTTTGGGCTTTATGACCAGGTATTTCTGTTTGGCCAGATCGTACTGTGGCCACTTTAAACCGAAATTCAGTTTGTTGGGAGTGTTGGGATCTCTGTGAAGATCAATAAGAAAATCTTCATAATTGTAAAGTTATTTAAGAATATAATCACCTTTTGCAAAGCAATGGAATGATCGTTGATGGATCGATGGATGGATTAACAGATAGAAAGATGAATGAATACATGGATGGATGAATGAATGAATGATGGATAGTTGCTGATGGATAGATAGATAGAAGGAGAAACGGTTTATTTGAGAACAGTAGATGATTTAAGAAATGAAATACGTCTTCTGTGTTTTCACGCGCTAATGAAAACCGAGATGCGTTTGGGAGAATTCGAGAGCAGATCAGTCCAAACACGAGACGAAGTCGAGTGTTTGGACCTGCTCGAAAATTCTCCAAACGTATCGAGGTGAAAAAACAAAAAACGTGTTTGATTTCTTTTATAAAATAACAATAGCGCGAAAAGACGAAAAAATGCCCTTTCATTCGTTTGACGATGTCATTTCTCCCTACGTTGCATTTCATCGAAAATGACCAATAAGCGCGCGCGAAAGATCAAAACAACGAAAAAACTGACCGTTGAATGAGCCTGCGTGCTTGAAAATGGCGTTGGTATGTTTCATACTCTCATAAAAAACATTGGTTGTTGACCAATCAACGCGCGCGTATTATCCCAATTATTTTATAAACTCCAATGCTTACCCAGTTTTAGCAAAATTTGACCACATAATCATCACCTCACGAGATAGTTTAGAACCTATGGAACATTTGTTTTTTGTATCTTTCATAGAAAAGCCAAAAACCATGAATTTTTCTGTTTCGTGATAGGCATTCACCACAGTTGGAACGGTGAAGTAGTTAGGCATTGGGAGACCATATTTCACTTCATAAAAGAATGTTTTAATGCCTCGCTGCACATAACCATTTGCAAGAGCAACTGCTGATTTAACGAAATATGCATCTTTCAAAACATCAAGGATGACTCGTTGGTTGTTAGCTATATTGGTAAAGTCTGTGTGGTTGGCGTATTTGCACATGATGGCTTGATTAAAATCAGGGTTAGCACTTTTGAGCTTGCCAGTCCAATCTACCTTCTCCACTTCTTTTATTAACTTCTTTTGGTCATTAGGTGGATTTTTAAATAGAAAACCATAATTTGAAAACACTAGAACCAGAATAAAAGTAAATGTATCAGAAATATACATAGCTAGTCAGCCAACACAGCTATGTACCAGCCTACATCACAGTCAGCAACCAACCAACCATCCAACCAATCAACCAACCAACCAACCAACCAACCAACCAACCAACCAACCAACCAACCAACCAACCAACCAACCCTGGTACCTTAATAACTCACTTAATCACTTAACTGATTAATACCAATCAGACATTACTTTACCTGGTATTGCATCTGTTAAACATGACCCATCGTCATCTGCTACGCCGATCAAGGTGCTTTGATGATTCAAAGCATGACCACTTTTATTGAGCAAAGCTTCTGGGGTATCTGGAAATCAAATTTAAAGAGAAAAACGATTTTATTATAAATGATAGATTTTTATGTTGTAAGTGATATCTAATTATATGTTAAATTTGCGGTGCCTTAAAAAGGACATTGTAAAAAAATACGAAAGAAAATAAGTTATTTTCTATAACCCTCCTTGCTCTGGAAATTAAATTGAAAGAAGAAAACGATTTTATTATAAATGATAGATTTTTATGTTGTAAGTGATATTTTATTTTATGTAAAAACACGTATTATAACCTTTATTGTACCCTTTAGGCAGAAGTTTTTAACTCCAACCCTCCTTGCACTGAGGGTGAGAAAAAAAACTCTGATCGCAGGGTACCTATATTTCAGGTTTAATCTATATGATATTGAAGACAAATCTTAAAAAATATGCATAATTAAAAAATGATAACAAATAGAAATGATCTAGATATGTACCAGGCAAGAGCTTTCCATCGATGACAGGCAAACGAAAAGTACTTGGCATATACAATTTACCAAGGGTTAACACTTTGGGACATATGGCTTTTAGGCAATCATTCACATTGGGACCTGTGCAGTTGAGTTTTTCTTTGAAATATTTCCTGGTGAAATCAAGACAAATTGTTTCAAATTGATTTAATTAATTATAAACTACCTTTTAAGCGTAAATAACGGCTCAAGTACTGAGATACTTCCCCGTGAAATCAAAGTAAACAGACAAAATTACACATAGAATGCAAAGATAGATAAATTGGTACACCCTTTCCGAGAAAAGGTTTACCCTTAATAGGCCTACAAGCCAGTGGCGTAAAAGATAATGGATCAGTTCAAATAGTAAATATGCTTTCGGCATCTTGTTGGCTTATATTTTCAATAGAGATTGACAAGTATTGGGTTGTGTCCGTGAAGTCCTTGCGTTCTAATAAAGTATATATAGCATCGCCAGAAAAGTCGAACCAAATGGGGAGGAGCCTAATATGCAGATTTTATTAAGCATATATAGATGCCAATCAAATGTAGTGTCTTTTGTCAAATATAATTGGCTAACGGTACGTATACTATTTCACTGATAAACTTGGCGGCAGGAATGAGGAGGGAAGGATATCATTCAGTTTGTACATTTTGGTGGACGAAAATCGGCTTCAGGGGCGAGATAATTCACGCTGTAAAATAATATTTTCCACATCAATGTTTCTCAAAACAAAATTGCCGTTCGTACGCTCTTGCATATTAATTTTGTTATTGAAATACAAAGAATTTGTCTACGTGATTATCGCGATTCAAATACAATTAATTAATTAGCTTATAATTAAGCTCTATTGTGATGGCTGAAGCAAAGAACGCACGCCAACAAAACATTGCCAAAGTCTTGAAACCTGAATAATACCGAAACAAATTGTCTAAAACCGACATGAGTTTGTGGCCGATCCATTTGAAAATAGGGAGACCATATTAACATATGACCAATGAATCAAACCAGAGGGGGAAAACAGACAATAAACATATTGGCCCTAAGCTTGAGACCGTAACAATAGAGTAATTTTGAGCAAATCGGTCATTTGACAAAGGAATGAGGGCTGGAAACCATACAAAGTTATAAGTTGTAAAACCGACACACATTTTAACGTTTTGCCGTTGTTTCTGTGTTTTTATTATAGCATGTAATTAGATTAATCAATCTAGAGGGGGAAAAGTTGTTTTAATGACGCGGTTGCCGAGTTATCAAGAATAGGAAATTCTGGTTCCCCACATTTCTGTTAACTTGAGAGCATAAGCTTGTCGATTTTTTTCTAAGTGTCGCGTTACTAATGCGCATGACCGTTCGGTTTTTCTGGCGATGGTATCTCTAAAGTACTTACGTCTCTACAGATTTGTTTTGGTAGTGTGTGTATCCAGATGGACTAATAAGAACGCCGGATTGCACGATTGCGTATCTAAACAAGCCTTTGGCCAATGGAGACAAGGTGAGAATGGACACACTTGCACCACCCGCAGAATTACCAAATATTGTAACATTCTTAGGATCACCTCCAAAACTTAAATTATAAAACATTTGGTTAAACAACACATTTTTATAAATAAATACAATTGTTTTAAATTTTCAAGAAAACAATATGTTACTAAATATGTTACTTTGCAATGTTCTTGTTCACCCATTTCAAAGCTTCCAGCTGATCGTAAAGCCCATAGTTGCCTGTGAGGTTGTAGCCATTGCTATTAAGGAAACCAAGTAAGCCAAGGCGGTAGTTGATTGTAACGACAATCACTTTTCCAATGCATGCAAGATAACTTCCATCCGATATTCTGTTTGAGTTTGCTAGAAATCCTCCCCCATGAATCCAAACCATCACCGGCAGCTTATTGTTGGTTTGTTTATCGGGTACGTAGACATTAAGGTTCAGACAATCTTCACTCATATCTTTGAAAAAGTTGCCAAAAGGAGGATTACTTTCAAATTGGTAGCACACTTTCCCGAACGATGTCGCGTCTTTCACACATTTCCAATTCTGTGGGGGAACAGGATTCTCAAAACGATCGGCTGTGGCATAAGGAACACCAAGATATTTACGAACTTTCGCTTTAGTTGTCAAAGTTTCGACAAAACCACGGATTTTGCCGCTTTGTATTTGTAACTCTGGTGTATAGTCGATTGCATGGGTCACAAAGAAATTGAACAGTACACATGACAGCGACAACCACATGGATGCATGCATGGAGACTTCCTGAAAAACGGAAAAGGAAGAGAAAACACAATAAGGTATTTTTTCCTGAAAAGTTTTTTTTAGACGCAGG
>OX459100.1:1833435-1880935 GCA_949775045.1 Metridium senile
ACAATTTTACTTGATACTGTCTTGGTGTAGCTAGTGATGTCACTTGAATTATTACGTCATATGACGCAAGACGTCCTGTTATGTGATGTTTTCGCACTGATATCTATCAGAAAGGATCAGGTGATCTCGGCAAACGTCGTGCGCTGTATTGTTGTAGAAACTCAGGTGGCCCTAGTTCCAGTTTCTTAATTTGGCACTTTCGCGCGGTCAATAATTGCCATCTTGGATTTGTGCGATGGTGAATTGTTTTCAGAAAGGAAAAGGCTAATAAAAGGAAAAATTAACAACTTATTACCCATAGAAATACAAACATATAATAAAGTTCTAAGTTATGAGAGCTTTTTAAATGTAAATTTGTTTGTAGATTCTATATTACAGGTAAAAATTGTGTTAGAACTCGAAACCTGGCAACATTCTTATAAAACGAGTAAATTGCAGCTTTTTACTTCAAATGTCCATTTACAAGGCACAAAGACATTCAAGTTTTAAAAGTTAAAATCTTAAGTACTTCCAGATTTGAATAACTGTAAAACCATTTTATGATTAAGACCAAAACATTACACAAAAGCGCGAACTATGCTATTTAACTAGTCCACCAAATGATGGAACACCTGATCAAATTTAATGTCGCGCGCTCATTGGCTAATTTTTAGAACCGACATCACATGGGTCTCACCAATGTTTTAGGTCGGACATCCAAATATCCTTTTATTTCAAAGTTTTTTCTCGTCGTATCAAACATCCAGTCTACACTGAAAGGATGACGGCATAATTTTCTTTTTTTATTTATCTATTCATAGCACATTTTGGTTGTACGTGTTTGTTGGTTATATGACCAAATGAGTTGTTGCAGTGGCATAAAGTTATGTTCATATTACAGAATTCCTTTGAAGGCATAGGAATAAGAAGTATAGTTTCGGCTGCGACAACAATTTTTAAAACAGTTGTATCTGTCAGTGCACTATCTTTATATATTGGTTAATCAGTTTCAACATGGCTTAAAGCTCTACCTAAATACTTTGAAACATTTTAAGATCGGTTCATAATAGTCCCCTTCACAGTTCCCTGCGCCATCTTGAAAGGTAGCCCGACTTTGCATCAAAACGAGATGAACGTTGAGCTTGCAATGAAAGAGACCTTTTAAACATCTCGCAAGACAATTCAGATCACAAGTCTCTATCATTGCAGGCTCAGCGCAGGGAACTGTGAAGGGGACTATTATCTAAATTATACATTTATGCTGCATTGGTATAAAACCATACACCAATAACTGACTGAAATAACTCCTTCAAGCTGTCTAATTTCTTCATTTTATTTCTTAATATTCGATTAATATAAACTACAGTTAACAGCATGTCTATAATGCTTAATTTTATAATAATGTATTATTTGCATTATCGTTGTCTCCAAATGTCACGTTTCAGAACCAGAATCAGCTAATGTTTGATAAGAAACGCCACACTTGGAATACCCAACTAAATTAAATGGCTGTACATTCAACATGAGATTCCCGATAATTCTTTCACCCTTAGGAAAAAAGTTTGTTTTAAATTATTATAAAAGCTGTATAGGACCTTGTTTGGATTTCGGTGGTATTGGTGGTCTCCCAAAGCTGGGGTTGCCTGGTAATTTACTCAATTTCGACGCAGACTTTTTTTTTGGCTTTTCTATGAAAAATATGACGACCAAATGTTCATCAATTTTTCATTAACCAAGGGGCAGTTTTGTTCCAGAAGGCCACATAGTCAGGACGTAGTTTGTTTTTTACTTCCATTTTGGGCTTTATTACCAGGTATTTCTGTTTGGCCAGATCGTACTGTGGCCACTTTAAACCGAAATTAAGTTTGTTTGGAGTGTTGGGATCTCTGTGAAGATCAATAAGAACATCTTCATAATTCTAAAGTTATTTAAGGATATAATCACCTCTTGCATAGCAATGGAATGATCGTTGATGGATGGATGGATTAACAGATAGAAAGATGGATGCATTGATTAATGAATGAATGAATGGATGGATTCATAGATGGATGAAATGAGATGGATGGATGGATGAATGGATAGTTGGATGGATAGATAGATAGATGAAAGGAGAAACGGTTGATCGATTTGTACAAGAACAGTAGATGATACTTCAATGCTTACCCAGTTTTAGCAAAATTTGACCACAAAGTCATCACCTCACGAGATAGTTTAGAACCTATGGAACATTTGGTCGTCATATTTTTCATAGAAAAGCCAAAAACCATGAACTTTTCTGTTTCGTGATAGGCATTCACCACAGTTGGAACGGTGAAGTAGTTAGGCATTGGGAGACCATATTTCACTTCATAAAAGAATGTTTTAATGCCACGCCGCACATAATCGTTTGCAAGAACAACTGCTGGTGCAACGAAATAAGCATCTTTCAAAACATCAAGGATGACTCGTTGGTTTTTAGCTATGTTGGCAAAGTCTGTGTGGTTCGCGTATTTGCACATAATGGCTTGAGTAAAAAGAGGGTTTCCAGGTTTGAGCTTGGCAGTCCAATATAACTCCGTCACTTTTTTTATTAACTTATTTTGGTCATTAGGTGGATTTTTGAATAGATAACCATAATCGGAAAACGCTAGAGCTAGAATAAAAATAAATGTATCAGAAATATACATAGCCAGTCAGCCAACCAACCAACCAACCAACCAACCAACCAACCAACCAACCAACCAAACAACCAACCAACCAACCAACCAACCAACCAAAAGTATACAATTTCTTAAATTTGAATAAATGGAGATTGCAACTATGTGATATGTTTTGAAGAAATACGGCTTGTTTTTTTTAGTGGGTATCTTATGATTTTGGACCGCTCATTTTTAAGAAGTTCAAGGAACACCGGATTTCAACCGATTTCCTTCAAACTTTGCACAGTTGATGATTAATACACCAAGTCTAAAACAATGGCTCATCTTTTTGATATCCCTCCGCGTTTTGAAGTTATTGTAAGATTTGTTTTTTTTTTATAGAAATCTTACAATAACTTCACAACGCGACAAGATATCAAACAAATAAGGCTTTAATGGTTTTAAACTTGAGGTATTAATCATTAATTGCTCAAAGTTTGAACGAAATCGGTTAAAATCCGATGTTCCTGGAAGTTCTTAAAAATGAGCGGTCAAAAATGATAAGATACCCACTTAAAAAATCGAGCCGTCTTTCTTCAAAACACATTACATAGTTGCAATCTCCATTATTCAGCTTTAAGAAAATGTATACTTATATAGTGATTACTTCAGTAGTTAGCGTGCTATGAGGAGTTAATGAGCATCGGTCGCGAATTCGAAGTTCCCCTGATACCTTAATAACTCACTTAATCACTTAACTGATTAATACCAATCAGACTTTACTTTACCTGGTATTGCATCTGTTAAACATGACCCATCGTCATCTGCTACGCCGATTAAGGTGCTTTGAGAATTCAAAGCATGACCACTTTTCCTGAGCAAAGCTTCTGGCGTATCTGGAAATTAAATTGAAAGACGAAAACCATTTTATTATAAATGATTATTATAGATTTTTATGTTGTAAGTGATATTTCATTTTATGTAAAAACACGTATTATAACCTTTATTGTACCCTTTAGGCAGAAGTTTGTTTTCTCCAACCCTCCTTACACTGAAGGTGAGAAAAAAAACTCTGATCGCAGGGTACCTATTTTTCAGTTCTAATCTATATTATATTAAAGACAAATCTTAAAAAATATGAATAATTAAAAAATGATAACAAATAGAAATGATCTAGATATGTACCAGGCAAGAGCTTTCCATCGATGACAGGTGAAAAGAAAGTACGTAATGTATGCAATTTATAATCGGATAACACTTCGGGACATATGGCTTTTAGGCAATCATTCACATTGGGGCCTGTGCAGTTGAGTGTTTCATTGAAATATTTCCTGTTGAAATCAAGACAAATTGTCAATTCGTAAAGAGCATTGATTCAAACAATTATAATCCACCTTTTAAGCGTTAATAACAGCTTTTGTAAAAACAGGACAGCTCAAATACTGAGATACTTCCCCGTGAAATCAAAGTAAACAGACAAATATACACATAGAATCAAAAGATAAATAAATTGATACATCCTTTCCGAGAAAAGGTTTACCCTTAATAGGCCTATAAGCTAGTGGCGTAAAACAGTTTAGTTCAAATAATAAATATGCTTTCGGCATCTTGTTGGCTTATCTTTTCAATAGATATTGACAAGTATTGGGTTGTGTCCGTGAAGTCCTTGCGTTCTAGGAAAGTATATATAGGTATCTCTAAAGTACTTACGTCCCTACAGATTTGGTTTGGTAGTGTGTGTATCCATATGGACTAGTAACAAAGCCGGATTGCACGATTGCGTATCTAAACAAGCCTTTGGCCAATGGAGACAAGGTGAGAATGGACACACTTGCACCACCCGCAGAATTACCAAATATTGTAACCTTCTTAGGATCACCTCCAAAACTTAAATTATAAAACATTTGGTTAAACAACACATTTTTATAAATACAAGAACTGTATAAAATGTTTCAAGAAGAAAATATCACTAAATATGTTACTTTGCAATGTTCTTGTTCACCCATTTCAAAGCTTCCAGCTGATCGTAAAGCCCATAGTTGCCTGTGAGGTTGTAGCCATTGCTATTAAGGAAACCCAGTAAGCCAAGGCGGTAGTTGATTGTAACGACAATCACTTCTCCAATGCTTGCAAGATAACTTCCATCCGATATTCTGTTTGAGTTTGCTAGAAATCCTCCCCCATGAATCCAAACCATCACCGGCAGCTTATTGTTGGTTTGTTTATCGGGTACGTAGACATTAAGGTTCAGACAATCTTCACTCATATCTTTGAATGTGTTGCCAAAAGGAGGATTACGTTCAAATTGGTAGCACACTTTCCCGAACGATGTCGCGTCTTTCACACATTCCCAATTCTGTGGGGGAACAGGATTCTCAAAACGCTTGGCTGTGGCATAAGGGACACCAAGATATTTACGAACTTTCGCTCTATTTGTCAAAGTTTCAATGCAACCTTGGATTTTGCCGCTTTGTATTTGTAACTCTGGTGTATAGTCGATTGCATGGGTCACAAAGAAATTGAACAGTACACATGACAGCGACAACCACATGGATACATGCATGGAGACTTCCTGAAAAACGGAAAAGGAAGAGAAAACACAATAAGGTATTTTTTCCTGAAAAGTTTTTTTTAGACGCAGGGACTGGATGTTAAAGAATAACGACATATAACTGTAAACAATAACAATCTGCGATCAGATCAATAACTGACTACTAATCACTGAACAACCCCATTTAGATTCTGTAGCGGAAACGACAACGTACTAAACATGTTTTCAAAGTAAAAGGTTATTTAAAAAAACAAGTAAAAACAATTGTTTGTAGATACTAGGCCAATTGGACTCCATTGTTGATTGGAAGGAGATAATAAAGGCATGGGGTGAGAGTATAGTTTAAAAAACAAACCGACTTGCAATATAACTTACTGTTGAAAGTAGAGGTCTGGTAGTACCTTCGTCGACTAAACGATCCAAGTAAATGATAATGGATTGTGAAGGTCGGTCTTGGTAGCTTTCTAATGGAAATATTTCTGTGATTATATCATGATTGTATGTTGTAACTGATAAACAAATTGAGTCATCTGCATGACGTTACCGCGATGATGTTTCCCAAAAATAAGATAATTGTACAAAATATACGTCTTTGGACGTTCTGGAAAAGTTCCGGTGCAATTGGAAACCTCTTTAACAGTTGTTCGTTTTTTGAGGAAGGTAGAATGTCGATATTCAGGCTTAATATAAATATTTGGCATGTGTTAAACCATTTCTGTGATGTTGTTGATCGCATAGAGCATTTTTTTTTACTGCAATGGTACTGACTGGTAAATTGCAGATTAGCCTTAAGCTAAGTAGCTAAGTAGTTTACTTCTTAAGTGGTTCATGTTAAATATTTCCTATGTGATGTTAGTAGCATCGTTAAATGGGAAATGATATTCTCTGTTCAGGTTTTTATACTTTTTACCCGTGTACTGAAAAGCCCGAGTCTAAAAATGTAAATGGTTTTATTTTTTGTCATCGTCGTCGTCGTCGTGGTCCTCAAATTGGAGGGTCTGGTCCCAGACGTTCTTAGCAACAATGAATTCATGTCTCATTTGAAGCTCGAGTGATCGCCCAATTGGCGTCTAGTTTATTGTAATTTAATTTGATTTTAAATAATAGTATTGAGAAGAGTCGACTAGATTATATAAGAAAACGTTTGTGTAATTTCATACAAGACCGATGAGGTGAGGGTGAAATACTGACAACTCAAGAACAGATCGTTAACTTTTCATGTTTAATCAATTCTGCAATGGGATTCTAGTATAGCAGTTAAGTTTTGAAGTTCAGACATATGGCTTATAATTATTACATTTGATTATTTTCAGTACCATATATATACGCCCAGACATTTATACTTTATATTTCAATTATTATGTTATTTAACAGTTTGTCATTACTCCTGGAGATTCTTTAAACATTTCCATTAAAAGATTAGCAAGCTGTTGTAAACTGATGTTAAAATCTAAATAAATCTTGGCATGGCAAAGGTTTCGTGGACTATTATAACTGTTATAACAAGAAATGAAGTTGCGGACACCATCACACATTCTATTGTCTTCGTTGAAATCCTTAGCCATCTTGGAAGCGCATTGAGAGTGTATTTCTTTAGCGCACTCTTCATAGCTGTCAAGATCTGAAAAATTCCAATTTGAGCAAAAAAGATTGTTATAGTTACAGAACAGGTTTTCTTGTGGATTGTTTTGGTATTTGGGGTTCCTGTATAATCTGTTTGTAACTAGCGACTCATGTTTCTCGCGGGTAAGCAGATAACACAGGAACCCCAAAGTCCATTGTTGTATTTGGTTGATTAGTGTATTTGTTAAGTTTATTGGTTATTTCATTGTTTGTTTTTTTTTTTTTTTAATTTTAGATTATTACAATACTGTACTTGATGCATTTAATTGTTTTTTATCTTTTAGAATTTATTTTATATTCTTTAATTAACTTAATTATTATCAACCATTAACCATTCTTTTTATTACAAATCAACGATAATCACTCATCTACTATTTACTTAGTTGATTTGTTTGTTAATGTACAAGTTGTTTTCGTGTTTACTTATATTATACATTATAGCATCCTACTATAATGTCAGTACTTACCAATTTCGGTATAGTTCATATGCAAATCAGCTGTAAGAAAGAGAAAAAAACAATTTGTATAAGACATCTTCATTACATGAGAATTTTCTTTTGGACATGAGACAACAAAGAAAGTATCAAAAACATCATGATCAATTGTGTGGCTACCTTTAACTACGTTTCTTAAGGGTGTCGTATCGTGTTTAGGGCATAGAAGCAGCTTCTTGTCCATGGTGGCATGTTGAAGAATCATGAGTCGATTGAGATCAATAAAGATTCCCTGGCACGTAGACGTCGTACTCAGGCAATCCATGTATTTCTTGAAAATCAATCAAACGTTTATTGATATTGTTATATTACCATCACCACAATTATTACCATTATCAACATCTTCAGTATAAGATCATCTTTTTTCATCATCGGTATTATTACCATCATCAACAATATTCTCCTTTCATCATGACTACGTATCGTCATTTTTACCACCACCATCATCATTACCACCAACCATCATCATTACCACCAACCATCATCATTACCACCACCATCATCATTACCACCAACCATCATCATTGCCACCAACCATCATCATTACCACCAACCATAATCATTACCACCAACCATCATCATTACCACCAACCATCATCATTACCACCAACCATCATCATTACCACCAACCATCATCATTACCACCAACCATCATCATTACCACCAACCATCATCATTACCACCAACCATCATCATTACCACCAACCATCATCATTACCACCAACCAACCATCATCATTACCACCAACCATCATCATTACCACCACCATCATCATTACCACCAACCATCATCATTTCCACCAACCATCATCATTGCCACCAACCATCATCATTACCACCATCATCATTACCACCAACCATCATCATTACCACCAACCATCATCATTACCACCAACCATCATCATTACCACCACGATCATCATTACCACCACCATCATCATTACCACCACCATCATCATTACCTCCAACCATCATCATTTCCACCAACCATCATCATTACCACCAACCATCATTATTACCACCACCATCATCATTACCACCAACCATCATCATTACCACCAACCATCATCATTACCACCAACCACCATCATTACCACCAACCATCATCATTACCACCAACCATCATCATTACCACCAACCATCATCATTACCACCAACCATCATCATTACCACCAACCATCATCATTACCACCAACCAACCATCATCATTACCACCAACCATCATCATTACCACCACCATCATCATTACCACCAACCATCATCATTTCCACCAACCATCATCATTGCCACCAACCATCATCATTACCACCATCATCATTACCACCAACCATCATCATTACCACCAACCATCATCATTACCACCAACCATCATCATTACCACCACGATCATCATTACCACCACCATCATCATCATTACCACCACCATCATCATTACCTCCAACCATCATCATTTCCACCAACCATCATCATTACCACCAACCATCATTATTACCACCACCATCATCATTACCACCAACCATCATCATTACCACCAACCATCATCATTACCACCAACCATCATCATTACCACCAACCATCATCATTACCAACAACCATCATTATTACCACCACCATCATCATTACCACCACCATCATCATTACCACCACCATCATCATTAACCACCAACCATCATCATTACCACCACCATCATCATTACTAACAACCATCATCATTACCAACAACCATCATCATTACCACCACCATCATCATTACCACCAACCATCATTATTACCACCACCATCATCATTACCACCACCATCATCATTACCTCCAACCATCATCATTTCCACCACCATCATCATTACCACCACCATCATCATTACCACCAACCATCATCATTACCACCACCATCATCATTACCACCAACCATCATCATTACCACCAACCATCATTATTACCACCACCATCATCATTACCACCACCATCATCATTACCACCAACCATCATTATTACCACCACCATCATCATTACCACCACCATCATCATTACCACCAACCATCATCATTACCTCCAACCATCATCATTACCACCAACCATCATCATTACCACCACCATCATCATTACCACCACCATCATCATTACCACCAACCATCATCATTACCTCCAACCATCATCATTACCACCACCATCATCATTACCACCACCATCATCATTACCTCCAACCATCATCATTTCCACCAGCCATCATCATTACCACCAACCATCATCATTACCACCAACCATCATCATTACCACCAACCATCATCATTACCACCAACCATCATCATTACCACCAACCATCATTATTACCACCACCATCATCTTTACCACCAACCATCATCATTACCACCAACCATCATCATTACCACCAACCATCATCATTACCACCAACCATCATCATTACCACCAACCATCATCATTACCAACAACCATCATTATTACCACCAGCATCATCATTACCACCACCATCATCATTACCACCACCATCATCATTACCACCAACCATCATTATTACCACCACCATCATCATTACCACCACCATCATCATTACCACCAACCATCATCATTACCTCCAACCATCATCATTACCACCAACCATCATCATTACCACCACCATCATCATTACCACCACCATCATCATTACCTCCAACCATCATCATTACCTCCAACCATCATCATTACCACCACCATCATCATTACCACCACCATCATCATTACCTCCAACCATCATCATTTCCACCAGCCATCATCATTACCACCAACCATCATCATTACCACCAACCATCATCATTACCACCAACCATCATCATTACCACCAACCATCATCATTACCACCAACCATCATTATTACCACCACCATCATCATTACCACCAACCATCATCATTACCACCAACCATCATCATTACCACCAACCATCATCATTACCACCAACCATCATCATTACCACCAACCATCATCATTACCAACAACCATCATTATTACCACCAGCATCATCATTACCACCACCATCATCATTACCACCACCATCATCATTAACCACCAACCATCATCATTACCACCACCATCATCATTACCAACAACCATCATCATTACCACCAACCATCATCATTACCACCACCATCATCATTACCACCAACCATCATCATTACCACCAACCATCATCATTATCAACAACCATCATCATTACTAACAACCATCATCATTACCAACAACCATCATCATTACCACCACCATCATCATTACCAACAACCATCATCATTACCACCAACCATCATCATTTCCACCAACCATCATCATTACCACCAACCATCATCATTACCACCACCATCATCATTACCACCACCATCATCATTACCACCAACCATCATCATTACCTCCAACCATCATCATTACCACCACCATCATCATTACCACCACCATCATCATTACCTCCAACCATCATCATTTCCACCAACCATCATCATTACCACCAACCATCATTATTACCACCACCATCATCATTACCACCAACCATCATCATTACCACCAACCATCATCATTACCACCAACCATCATCATCACCACCAACTATCATCATTACCAACAACCATCATTATTACCACCACCATCATCATTACCACAAACCATCATCATTTCCACCAACCATCATCATTACCACCACCATCATCATTTGCACCACCATCATCATTACCACCAACCATCATTATTACCACCAACCATCATCATTACCACCACCATCATCATTACCACCACCATCATCATTACCACCACCATCATCATTAACCACCAACCATCATCATTACCACCACCATCATCATTACCAACAACCATCATCATTACCACCACCATCATCATTACCTCCACCATCATCATTACCACCAACCATCATCATTACCACCAACCATCATCATTACCAACAACCATCATCATTACTAACAACCATCATCATTACCAATAACCATCATCATTATCAACAACCATCATCATTACTAACAACCATCATCATTACCAACAACCATCATCTTTACCAATAACCATCATCAACAATAGTCTCCATTCATCATCACTACGTATCATCATTTTTACCACCACCATCATCACAATCAAAAAATTATCAACACTTCCATGCACGATCGTAATATATATGGTGTACAAGGATGTGCATAGTACCTGGAAGGCATTGCAGTACATCTGCGATAGTTTTGCATCAGAAGGGTGTTTACCATTCTGTGTTTGATAGCTTTTCATAAAGACGTTGTCACATTCGGCCAGCGCTTTGTATTCGCATTTCTTAAACGCCTTTACTTCACTTATCGCTAAGATGGCCATGAGAAGAACAGAGCGTAACATACTGGGACACAATATCAAGACTTCCTACAAAATCAAGTAAAATATTAAAGACATTGGAGTAAAACATTAAAAATCAAGTAAAATCAAGTAAAATATTAAAGACATGTATGTAGTATTTTCATTAAACAGCATTAAATTAAAGAAAATTATGACGCGTACGGTGATGGTGATTGTGATGATTGCGTCGATGACAACGATTTTGATGCCACAAATTCCTTAAAACACTGTACATAACCGTTGTAAACTACTTGTAAATGATATTTGAATATGTGTTTCTCTCAAATCAAATGCTTCATAAAGTTACTTTTGGTCTAGTATAATTTTATCAGTGTTGGACCATCAATCATCAAAAGATGAAATAGATTTAACCATCGTTATTAAGCGTTAAATGCGAAAAGTGTCACTTACACTAATACTTTTACAAGAAAAGGGATTATATATTATAAATTATATATTTTTTGAGAGGATCGATAACCAAATAACTTTTTAAAACAACATTGAATTCAAATAAATATTGTTTCACTTCTGTGTAAGACTGCTTGAGTGCGTTTTTTTTCTCTAAAGGCCTTTAACATCTAACCGCGCCAATATGTTTCTGTAAAGTTTTCAGAGGTTCTCTAAAGGCTTTTAACATCTAACCGTGCCAATATGTTTCTGTAAAGTTTTCAGAGGTTCTCTAAAGGCCTTTAATTCAACCTTGTATGGAGCAGCTCAGGAAAATGGTGATCAGCTGATACTCCTGAAGCCAAGTTCTGATCAGGAGGATGCCGGGGGATTCTTTTATATCAATTCATTATTGTTATTGTTATTTATATTTTTTATAGAATTATTGGTATGCACTACAAATAAATTATTATTATTATTTGTCCAAGTGGTTGGGGTGATTAGCGGTCAGTTTTGAAAACGATCTCTAAAAGGTTCGCATAAATTAAAAGAAGTGTTTTGACCATAGTTGGTAGAAGGACCAAGTATTTGACTAAGTACTGTTAATTTCATTTCTTTAAAGAGTTACTACTGTGCGATTTTCTTGGCAACTAAGCTTACTTTCAATAACAAAGGCAGGTAGAAATGACCCTAAATGGTACTCACAGGAACCGAAATAGTTTCAACCAAACAAGGAGCGCCTATCACT
Source organism: Metridium senile (assembly GCA_949775045.1). NCBI lineage: Eukaryota > Metazoa > Cnidaria > Anthozoa > Actiniaria > Metridiidae > Metridium > Metridium senile. The sequence goes on from OX459100.1 coordinate 1,846,202, forward strand.
TCTACCACATGGACAAAGGGAGTACCCCAGCATCGCCCTAGGGGACCAGATGGTCTTTGTCTTTCCGACGGACAAACACACACACTTGCCAATATGCTAGATTGTAATCAAAGAATCACCATCATTCTCATCAGTGGGAATTCATCCCATTTATATTCTCATTCCTTCTTCATAGTATGATGTTTGTTGACCACACCCTTTATACAGTCATTTGAAAAACACATTGTCGCTGACCGGCTCCGCGACCACGCGACTAGCCCAAGCGGGAGTATTGGTAAAAATCACTGTAGCAGTATATCTTTAGCACGCACTATAATATATGCTGAAACATGGCGAGTACATGAATGAATGTATTCTCCGCGTTCTGTGCACAGAAATAAACCGTTGTATAGAGCGTGGAGATATCGACATGTAAATAGCTACTTCTTCAGTTTTCATACAGCGGATTTGTGTCATCCAAATCAATCGCCAGCGTAATCAGGGCCGTAGCACCCTCAAAATGATTGGATGGCTCACCCATTGATATCCGGAAACAGCCCTGAAAATAACTGCCATTCAATACACTCAAATCACACCAATCCCCCCCCCCCCCCCCTCCTCCTCCCTGCCCCTCCCCGTACTACGGCCCTGGTAATTCGCTGTATTCTCGAGGCATGGCGAATCAAAATAGAAACAAGGCACTGAGAGCTCAAGATATTGATAATATATGCAGCTTACTGCTTCAGTGATTTCTACCCATACTCTTTTTAGGTGTAGTCGCGAAGCTGGTTGGCGACAACGTTTTTTCCAATGATTGTATACTTTACGACCATAATAGTTAACGATCAGATAACATGCAGCAAGGCTGCTCAACACAAGTGGATCACGCGAAAAATATAATCTTTTTTTTGTTTAAGTGTTTGAGAACTTTAATCTTATATAGTACTTGAATTTTTGAATGATCGATATGAGTGATTTTATCGTCTCCGTGAAGATTAATTGAAGATTGCAATTCGACTTGATTCGTGTGTTGTTATATGCGTGCAATGTGTTGTCTTATCTACCTTTTCTTACAATCTGGAAATAGGCTTTGCGCGTAGGTGAGAAAGTGGTAACATCTTTATGCAATGCATTGTATATATGATTGGGTCATTACTAACAAAAGAAGACAAAAGTAAGACAAATACTGATTTGTTATTAAAAAAAAAACGCAAAACTATTTCTACTTTAATGGCGCTCAAAAAGAACACAACTATTTCTACTTTAATGGCGCTCAAAAAGAACACAACTATTTCTACTTTTATGGCGCTCATAAAGAACATAACTATTTCTACTTTTATGGCGCTCAAAAAGAACACAACTATTTCTACTTTTATGGCGCTCATAAAGAACACAACTATTTCTAATTTTATGGCGCTCATAAAGAACATAACTATTACTACTTTTATGGCGCTCAAAAAGAACACAACTATTTCTACTTTTATGGCGCTCAAAAAGAACACAACTATTTCTACTTTTATGGTGCTCAAAAAGAACAAAACTATTTCTATTTCTACTTTTATGGCGGCTCTCTTTGGCTAGCTCCGTTGTAGGATTAACGCCAGAATTATCTTTAATTACTTTTCATATGGTATACAGTTTAGCTATACTTGCTTTAAAACTGTTTCTGCACAGGCAGTGAGTAGTACAATTTCTTTACTGTAATAGATTTGATTTGAATTGAAACAGCTTTAGGCTTCCTCCCTCTCTCTCCGTCCAGTGAGCCATTGAGGGACGTTGTTTTGGGTAAATACCGAAGGAAAACACTAACTATGGGCAAATGCAGCTCAAATGTTCATATTATTACCAAATGTTCATATAATTACCTTGTTTATAAAATCTTCTAGATGAAAGGGCGGATTAGGAAATGTTACTAACTTATAACTCATTATATATATTAAATATACTTAGTTACTAATAACTTATAGAATAAATAAATACAAATAATGTTCAGACTAAATAAATATTAAAAAATATACTTAGTTACTTACTAACATAAGACTGTCCAAAGATATTCGATTCGTAGACTGCTTTGTTTGGTGTTCAAACAAAACTGAGTGTTCACTGATCACCTAGGTATGTTACTACGATGTTATAAACACGAATAGAATTAAAACTAACCAATCACACACTCACTAGTATTCAAATAATCATGATACCACATTTAACCTATTTTGCATAAATCAATCAGATAAATTTCTTATCAAAACGACCGTTTTTTTAATCATAGATGAAAAAGATGGATGTCTAGTAACGAAATCAGATGGCCATTCAGAAAATAAGTTAGCCGCAAGATAAAGGTTTTGATATATAGAAGCTTCATTATTTTATTCCAATGGGCCTTAATTTGGTCTCGAAGAAATATAATCAAGTTATAATGAATAGCATTTCATTAGACAAAAAGGCTGATAAAATAGACATGACGAGCTAGTGATAGGATTGATGTCATTTATAACTTTTCAATGTGTAACTTCAATTTTAAATGTATAAACCAGTGAACATGGAATAAAAATTATATAATCTATATTCACAATGCTAGTATCGAGCATTTAGAGCGAACTTTTGTGGTGTTGCTTGTTTTAGAGTTTTAAAATGTCTTTTTTTGGTGGACAGTAACATTTTTGACTGTATACAATAAACAATCAAAACAATAACATGGTATATTCATATATAAATGAATATTGCACTCAACATGTTCACTTAATGGATTTCATGGCAAATGAAAGCCCTGATGATAAAAGGTAATCAAATACATAAAAACAGTAGCATACTATAAACAGTACACATATTACACAGGGTTCCCTGCCCACCCCATGCCGTTTAAATATATAATATGTAATCTTCCTTTGTGTTTTTGGACGAAGCTAATAAAAAAAAAAAAATACTAAAAATTCAAGCAATGAAAGCAATTTCAGTTTAAAAAATTATTTCACAATAAATTTTGTCTGAAATAAATGGAAACTAGATATAAATATATGTTTCGTGATGAATTTATGAATCGTGAAAATAATCAAGGAGTTTGAAACGCCCAGAGGTTTTTGTTTTACAGATGGCCGTTAAAAGATAAGAACGGATCACGGCATTTGAAGAAAACCGATAATCCACGGTTTCAGATAATGAAGATTAATATGTATTTTACTTGTAATAACTTGATACAAATGATCAGATAAGTAGTGCATTGTTTCCGACTCGAGCAGTAACACAACACTTTACTTTCAGTTTGTCTCGCCTCTTTTTGAATTAAACTTAATATGGCGTACATTTAACAATCGATTGAAAAGGAAACTGACAAGGAAACTGTCAAAAAATATTACTACTAAACCATGGTTAAAAGCCGCCTGTCTTAAATAAGGGATCCTTCATCTTTTCAAAGAAATTATAATTAGTTTTGATGGTGCTTGATATTTTAACAACATGAGTAGCCTAAAAAGGTGACACTTGTGTGTCAAGATTAAACTGACCATTCAGCTTCCAGATTATTAATGCAACTAAACGTGGCGAACTTTACAATTCTTGTCAAAAAGGAAAATAGGCCATTTTTAGATGCGCTATTGTTTGAAAATACATAATAGTCAAATAAGAAATATAATAAGAAGTCCCCATACAGACAAAAAAAGGATTTATGAGAGCCCTATATATATAAAGTTGTCATGCTAATAAAACATGCAATGAGACCAATGCAATAGTAGTACTTTAATGATTTATATGGCTAGACCAGCTGACATTACTATAAATTAAAATTGCCTAATGGTTTTGTTTTTGCTGTACAGCGTCACCCATTAAGGGGTCACCATCAATAGGGCGGCCACAATAAAAAGTCCCAAATCTATTCCTTTACCTTTTTAATAGTGGTACTACTGTATTTGTTTATTACGGGCTGCAGAAGAACGAGAGTTATAAGAATCAATGTCAGAAATGTCACAAAGTTTGAGAGAAGCCCTCTTATTAATCATATCATGCATTAAACATGCGATTGGCTGACAAAACATCCGTTTTAATGATGGAATTTTGTTTTTCATTAATAGTTGAATAGCACTTTCCTTGCTATTAGCAACAAAAACAACAAGTCTAAGAGCACGCTTTGGTAAAACTAATAACTTGTTTAAAAACCGATTAGTGCGAGTGGGAATCGGAGAAAAGTTTTCATTAGATCCGCGAGTCGCAGAGAGTATCTGGATCTTTGACTTACTTTTAAAGGAACAGGGTGGTTAAGATATAGGAAGGTGTCATGCTGTTTACAAATTTATAGAATAAAACTAGTTTATGTAAACATCTTCTAGTTTTAAGATCCTTCCAACAACGTTCGTCAAGAAGCTTAGTTCTACTTGTACCTATAGCACAGGTTACGATATGTGCTGACACATTTTACATGAGTGCAGTGAGATATCTTGATCAGAGTATCACTTCATCTATGTGCAAGGTGTGGCGCACCGCAATCTACATTTATATTGCCGAGGGCACATACCTAATTATAAAAACATTGTCGTGTTCGAAATGTAGATCATAGAATAAGACTATAGATCGTAGATCATTGTAGTGTACATGTATAGATCATAGAGATCGGAGACAAATGAATAATATACATGAACATGTGCGCTTAACTGTGTGCAAAATAATTAAACGTAGAGGTAGTGAGTGTGTCTGAGTCTCGCCCATTAGTAGGGCACACGTGTCCAGTCTAGAAGAATTGAGACGTTAAAGTGAGTCATTTATTTTTATTTATGAGAGTTGTCTTAACTATCATGTTGGTGAATTCAACATGGAGACCGAGACTGTTAAAGTGGTATTGTTTCATTAAAATCTCATCCACCACTTCAGTCCCGTTTCTATGATCTACAATCTATGACCTGAGTCTCGTACACGACAACCCTTCTCCAATTAGGTATTTACGTGCGAATACTGTTGATCAGTCACTGATTGGAGATCAATGATTTCCAATTGTTTTTCTTTTTCATTTAGTCACGCACGCACGCAATCAACATACAGTGGAACCCCGTTAATCCGGCCACTGAGGGGACATCCAAAATTGGCCGTGTTAACGGGGTGGCCGTATTAAGCGTGTAAATTTTATAGAAAATGTATGAGACGTTATGCATTTCGTCTGCACCTAAAAAAAACTGGCCGCAATAACGGGTTGGCCGTATTAAGCGGGTGGCTGTAAAGCGGGGTTCCACTGTATTTTACATCATAGAAACATTTGCTCAAAAAGTTTTTTGCAGGATGTTGTCACCTGACCATTTTCTAAAACAAATTTAAAAGGAACACAAAATGAATTCCAGAATTCCAAAAAAATGTCATATCAAACATTCTCTGAAAATTACAGGAGATATATCGGTGGTCGGTTGTGAAAATGACCCCTAAAAGGTTTGCATAAATTAAAAGAACTGACCATAGTTAGTAGAAGGACCAAGCATTTGACCAAGTATTGCTGTTTATTTCATTCCTTGTGCGATTTTCTTGGCAGCTAAGCTCCCGGGAGGGGAACTCCCTTTGTCCAAATGGTGATCGGCGTACCTTTTAGGGTTAAAATATTTCCTATGCATACCTTTTAGGGTCCTTTAAGGGTTCTGGCTTAAAATTAAGTTACGTAACATGATTTCGTACCTGTAATAGTCATTTTTACTCTGTTTTGTTGCTTTGTTGGGGTAGAAATCGACAAGGCGTTATCAGTTATTTTTATCTGTGCGTACCTTTTAGGGATCGTTTTCAAAACCTCCGCCGATCACCCCTACCACTTGGACAAAGGGAGTACCCCCCACCCCCAAGCCAAGAAGAATTGACCCTTATAGCTAAGGAGTCGTAATGTTAAGTGGTTGACTTAAGTGTCAGAACACGATCAGGACCCTAAATCGTACTCATTAGAACGATTTCGCATAAGCTGCTTTATTAATGCAAATGAGTGTGTGAGGTAAAATAGTATGCTAATGAGGTGGAAACTCGTGGATGCAAGATAAATAAATGATCGCAAATAAAGTGAACACTGAAGTTACACGTTTATTTATTTGATGGATTTAATACGAATAACAAGAACATTATAGTACTTTTAGTTCTGAGTTCATACAGCTTCTTTGACGAACCGTGACATGTTTAGAGAGTAGAGAATTAAATACATGTATTTCTCTAGCATTTGTCCGTTAGCTTACAAAATAACAAAACAAAAACGAGATATGTACTATATTTATGACTAACTTAAACAAATACAAATAGCCAAGGAAAAAAACCCTGATAGAATATGAGCTTATACATGAATTCTTATTTGCTATTGTTAATTTGTGATTGTACGCTTGTAAGTAAAAGATTAACGCGTTCCATCGTTTCCATAGCCTTCGTACACATTTCTTTGTGCGATTCCTGTGCTTCTCTGGCTGCCTCTCGGTCAGTTTTCCTCTTCTTATTCTTTGGCTCAGACGTTTCTAAGTCATCTGAATCACTATCTGAGCTGGGCAAGGTGAATTCATCAGCTAGCTTACTTTTAGTCTGTCTTTCAGCTGGAGTTCCCTTAGCGGCATATTGCATTAGCTGCATTTGGTTGCCTTGTTGTATGGGTTTGGAGGTGGATGTAGACGGCGCAGAAGAGCTGGCTAGTTGTTTCTTTAAAACGTTCTTTATTCTGTTTATTGTGCGTTGTTCCGGGGCCTCTAAGTATATTTGCACGACTCTTTGAGGCAGTCCTTTGTCAATAACACGCTGTCGTACAATGGCTAAGACCTCCTTCCATCCCTTTCCCATCGCAAGATTTTGGCACTCTAGCACGAACTGTCTGTCATTTTCTCCGATGTTGACTCTCCGTTCCATGTCTGTCGAGAACACGTGTAAAGATTCATAGTTTTATAAATAGGCTTATTTTTAAGCATTTGTCGTACTGAATTAATTCAATTAAAAAACTGACTAACTCAAATATTGAATTCTTACCTTCAGCGCTGATAGTTTGGTTACTAGCCATTAAACGGAAAGAATATAGAACTAAAAGGAGCACGAGATGACAGTTATTGCAATAGACTGTGAGAAGAAATGCACGCAAAAATGTGAAAGCCCGTGCTAATTTCTTATGAGTACAATCAAAACTTTTGCATAAATTATTCAAGTTTCGCACGTGTAATGAAGCATGGATTTGTTACAACTACGTGCCGTTTTGATAGAAATGTTATCCTTTTTGCTACTTTTAGTGGCTATGCAACCACCACCTCAAGTCATGCACTGTAGTACTTTACAGCAGCGTTTACTACCGGGTTTTCACGGCCATCAGTTTCAAGGACGAGACGTATTTGCGCAAGTTTCTGCACAATCTTGGTTATTCTGGAAAAACACCGGCGAGACTAGAGAATCATTTTTGCAACTAGTGGCAGATACATCCCAAGCATTGTTTGCTCTTAATATTTATGGACATCAACGGCAACGAATTCGACGACAAATGTTGAGTTTACACAATCAGATCTTACTTGTTCTTATGTGGCTGAGAAAATACCCACACGTGGATACCCTTGCACTTATGTTTGACATCGACCCGACAAGTATCACGAGAATCGTTTACAAAATCATACCTCGGCTGTGGCGATACTTCCACAATCAGATCAGGTGGCCAAATAATGCTGAATGGGCTAATTTAATGGGCAATTGGTCCGAGTTCCCAAATGTTGTGGGCGCCATCGACAGCACCCCACACGAAATATACAGACCTTTAACTGAGCCTCAACGACCCTTCTACAGTGGACATCGTCACTACCACTGCTTCAATACGCAATTAATTATAGATAGCAACGGACATTTGCGCTTTGTACAGGCTGGGTTTTTCGGAAGCACCCACGATGCGACATCATATCGCCTAATGACACCGATAGGACCTGGACATCCTTTAAGCCTTCCGAACAGGGCAAAAATACTTGCTGATAAGCTTATCCTAGCGCCCATCCCCTTCTTACGGCATTCAGAGCTGAACAAATGCGAGGATTAAATAGGAGAGATAGAAGGCGAGCTCGTCGATTTAACCGTTACTTATCATGTAGGAGAATAAAAGTTGAACACGTTTTCAAGGAAATGAAAACATACCGGGGTATCTCAAGCATTTGGAGACATCCGCGGTGGCTTATGCCCGTCTGTATTGAACTAGCAGCGTTCCTGGCCGAAAGACGTGTTAGACTTTTTGAAAACATTTAAGTTAGTCATAAATATAGTACATATCTCGTTTTTGTTTTGTTATTTAGTAAGCTAACGATTAAATGTTAGAGAAACACATGTATTTAATTCTCTACCCTCTGAATGTGTTGTTCGTCAATGAAGCTATAAACTCAGGACTAAAAATACCATACTTGTTGTTTGTATTTTTAAATTCGTCAAATAAAGCTGATTAACGTGCGATCATTTGTTTATCTTGCATCCACGAGTTTCCACCTCATTAGCATGCTATTTTACCTCACATACTCATTTGCATTAAACAAGCAGCTTACGCGAAATCGTTCTATTAGGATATAGTTTCAAACAATAAAGGGGCGCTTATCACTTCTACCACATGGACATCACCATCCCCCTGGAGGGACCAGATGGTCTTTGTCTTTCCGACAGACAAACACACACACTTGCCAATATGCTACATTGTAATCAAGGAATCACCATCATTCGACCAGTGGGAATTCAACCCATTTATATTCCCCTTCCCTCTTCACAGTTTCTTTTCAATAGACACGATGGTTTTTTTCTCAATTTTGTGTAGTCGTACACTCTTTATATACTTTACGGCCATAATAGTTAACGATCAGACAACATACAGCAAGGGAAGCTGGTCAACACAAGTGGATCACGCGAAAAATACAATCTTTAAGTTAATCTTATATATATGTAGTACTTGAAATATTGAATGATCGATATGATTGATGACCCTTAGCTCCCTTTTTGATGATCAAGACGTATATATAATATCTCTTATAGATGAAAAATAGGTGTTTTCTCTACTGGTATTAGCGTCCAAAGTTCAATATTTGCACTTAATTGAAATCAAAAAGCCCTAAAAAGACTTTTTTACAGGGCGTGGTATGACGTCAGCAATCACAACTCATTTTTTAGATGAATACACTGACAATGAATGTATATACTTTGTTATTTGAAACATCCAATCTTTTGAATTATTGTTAGACTCATTAATAATAATAATAATAATAATAATAATAATAATAATAATAATAATAATAATAATAATAATAATAATAATAATAATAATAATAATAATAATAATAATATTAATAATAATGATGATGATGATGATGATGATAGCATGCTAGCATGCACGCTTTATCATTGCAATTCGACTTGATTCGTGTGTTGTTATATGCGTGCAATGTGTTGTCTTATCTACCTTTTCTTACAATCTGGAAATAGGCTTTGCGCGTAGGTGAGAAAGTGGTAACATCTTTATGCAATGCATTGTATATATGATTGGGTCATTACTAACAAAAGAAGACAAAAGTAAGACAAATACTGATTTGTTATTCAAAAAAATACACAAAACTATTTCTACTTTAATGGCGCTCAAAAAGAACACAACTATTTCTACTTTTATGGCGCTCAAAAAGAACACAACTATTTCTACTTTTATGGCGCTCAAAAAGAACACAACTATTTCTACTTTTACCGACGCAGCCTATACTAGTTTACTCGCTAGCTTCCATTCATTAATACATTTATTCATCTATCCATTCATTCAATTAAAGAAATTGTATATTTAACAAATTGCACATGGTTTTGAGTTGTCTGTCCTTTTATTGACACACTCTTGACGTCATAAAATGTTCAAAACTCAAGTGGAACCGCGAGCGTAGCGAGGGGTTTCACTGCAAAGTTTTGAACATTTTATGACGTCAAGAGTGTGTCAATAAGAGGACAGACAACGAAAAATCCATGTGCAATTTGGTTTTTACAACACAAACCAAAATAAATGTACAAAAAGTAAAATGTCAGTTAAATGACGAAAACTGACGAATTTGTCACCAGCGAACTCAATGGTTTCTCTTCAAGCTACGGAAAATCACACAATTTACGTAAGGGATCATTTTTCAGCCGGAAAAAAAGATATAAGCCTATTTTCATACAGAAATACAGTGTACTGTTTGTCTTTAGAGAGCTAAGTGAAGTTAAAAAAGTACAAAAAACGTCAAACATGGCCGATTAGCTGGGTTCAGGTTTCACCCATAAAAATTGCATAAAAATGCATAAAAACTGATCATATCGAGGATTACACAATACCTGATATCTCTATCCTTTGTAAAGCATTCTACACTTTTCAAATCAGTCCTGTAATTTTGAGCACGTTTTTGTTGAAAAGACTACCGATTTGATTGAAAGTGAAAATTTGTCGAAAAGACTAAAAAACGCATAAAATTAAAACGACAGCAACTCTATGACAGCAAAGTTACATTTATTAAAATTTTCTACTTACAGAAAAGTAATTTCCATTGATAGTTTATCCATAAACTTGTTTTTACAATCCTTTTTCGATGAAAAAACTTTGTCGATGACAAACTTTCCCTCAATTCCGCACGAGTGTTGTGTGACATGATGGCGTAAGCACAGTGTGTCTGTCCTCTTATTGATCACGGTAAATCAACCAATCAGCGCGCGATAAGTCAGCGCGCTGAAAAGTATTATCATCAGCACAATCATCAATATAAACAGTCATTATCATCATCAATACCACCGATTCATCACCATTATCATCATTTTCGTCAACAACATCGTCATCATTATCATGATTACTGATCATTATCATCAGCACAGTCATCAATATAAACAGTCATCATCATCATCAATACCACCGATTCATCACCATTATCATCATTTTCGTCAACAACATCGTCATCATTATCATGATTACTGATCATTATCATCAGCACAATCATCAATATAAACAGTCATTATCATCATCAATACCACCGATTCATCACCATTATCATCATTTTCGTCAACAACATCGTCATCATCATCATGATTACTGATCATTATCATCAGCACAATCATCAATATAAATAGTCATCATCATCATCAATACCATCATCACCATTATCATCATAATTTTCGTCATCACATGAACATCATTATCATCATCATTTTCCCTCTTCATAACCGTGGTCTTTATCAATGAATCAGTACAATCATTTATGTCCGTTAGTCATCACCACCATAAATATCATCATAATGATCATCAACATCGTCATCACCACCATGGTTATCATAATCACCAGCACAATCATCAATATAAATAGATCCATCATCATAAATATCATCATAATGATCATCAACATCGTCATCACCACCATGGTTATCATAATCACCAGCACAATCATCAATATAAATAGTTCCATCATCATAAATATCATCATAATGATCATCAACATCGTCATCACCACCATGGTTATCATAATCACCAGCACAATCATCAATATAAATAGTTCCATCATCATAAATATCATCATCATGATCATCAACATCGTCATCACCACCATGGTTATCATAATCACCAGCACAATCATCAATATAAATAGATCCATCATCATAAATATCATCATAATGATCATCAACATCGTCATCACCACCATGGTTATCATAATCACCAGCACAATCATCAATATAAATAGATCCATCATCATAAATATCATCATCATGATCATCAACATCGTCATCACCACCATGGTTATCATAATCACCAGCACAATCATCAATATAAATAGATCCATCATCATAAATATCATCATCATGATCATCAACATCGTCATCACCACCATGGTTATCATAATCACCAGCACAATCATCAATATAAATAGATCCATCATCATAAATATCATCATCATGATCATCAACATCGTCATCACCACCATGGTTATCATAATCACCAGCACAATCATCAATATAAATAGTTCCATCATCATAAATTAAAAATCATCAATACCATCACCACGTCTCTCTTAATGCAAGGAATTATGCTTCAAAATAAAAATTACCTTTAACCTTGCCTTAACTAGCCTACCATTATCAACAATATTTTCATCTTCATAGCCGTTGTCTTCATCAATGAGTCAACTCCATAAATTATGTCATTAGTCATCATCATAAATATCATCTTTATCGTCATCTTCACCATGATCATTATTATCAACTTCATTTTTTACCTTCATAACCGTGGTATTTATCATCCTATATCATATCATATCATATCATATCATCCTATATCATCCTTATCATACTATTTAGTTTGTAAGGGTTTAGTAGACTGCGAAGAGTCCCTTCTTTTCCCTCCAGATTCCGAGGAAAACGAGAGAAAAAATGAACATTTAAAAATAACACGGACGCGCGGGGATTGGGGATTGGGGTCGAAAAGGCTCGTTTTACCGCTCGCTCGTTAACGTTTTGTTAAAGTTAAAAGTTTCTGAATCTGGAGGGCAAAGTAAGGACTGCTCGCAGTCTAGGGGTTAGCTATACATAATAATACCAAAACTTAACGGAAGCAAGAGAAGACGACGTTCCGGGAACTCGGTCCACTCCCCTACGGTCCACTTGACAGAAGTACGTCGGGTATTTCTGCGTTCATTAAATTCTGTATTCTTATTATCTAGTTTATTTTCATAAATTATTAATGTTTTTAACCATCGTACCTCATCATCGTTTTCATGGTTCATCAATGAGTAAATGAAGAGTTTCTGGTCGTCGGGATTCTCACGTCTTTCTAGCTAGTTTCATCATGGCAATATAACGTCAAAATCGATCTAAACTGAAAGCTATACTTCATGCAATATGGCGTCAAGATCGATTAAAAGCATTATTGTTAAATTGTCATCAAAATCTATACGTCAATGTACCGAGTTTTAAACGTAATCTTAAGTCTTACCTTCTAAAACAATTTTTGTCTTGAATTTATTTATAGTCCAGTCATTTTATCGGAAAAATGGGTCAACCCACCACTAATTGCAACAGAAGGTTTTTGTAACGTTTTTCCCATCCGAAAACCTTCCTCTACAACATATCAAAAATCATATGGAATCAAAGTTGGGGAAGTAACAAAAAATAGCATTTGTAAAAGCTATCTGTAGCCGCTCTTAGCTGTACATGACTAAACGAGGCTATCGGTTTTTGCTCAGTAAAATGTATAAAATAGAGTGTTCAACACTACTAAAAGTAGATGATTCTTTTAGTCTAATGAAAACTTTGGTATTCTATCAATCATCACAAATAAAAAAAATCATACTTTAGATATCTATTTCATAGCCGTTTTAAGCTAAAAATTAAAATTACAGAAACAGGGATTAAAATATCCTTCCTCCCAAATCTTATACCGCTTTTCTCCCTCCTCCCTAATTTTTTCGACCATTTCTCCCTCCTCCCTGATTTTCTTTGTTCTTCATAAATATAAGCTATTGAGGCTATTCATTAGATTGCAAATGGTACAAATTTGATACCATTTAATAGTTTGTATTTCAGAGATAAGCTGTTCGCATAAAATAGGCCCAAATAATTATATTACGATATTAATCAGGCCAATAAGACCTTATAGTTCAATAATAGGCCCTTCGCAGGACATGGTCACGTGTTTCATTCAACCATTCTATTTATGTCACAGAAAAGCATCGAAAAATATACTTGAAACGGGGAAAACTAAAAGCTGCCCCGATTACTAATCTTGAAACGTTGCAATCTTGATGATGTTCACAAAGAAATAGGAAAAAAACATAAAAACGCTAAATTTGCATGTCAAAAACAACATTTCAAGGAGGTAAGACGGACGACAGGTTTATAGACGAAGAATGTTAAGTATTATATTGAATTGACACTTAAAACTAAAGAATTATAAAATAAATTATTATTATTATCTCTTTCTACCTCTTTTTCTCTTTTCTCTCTTTTTTTCTCCCTATGTATTTTTCCTGTTTCTCCCTCCTCTCTAATCCGTTCCTCTCCTCTGTGTTTGTGTGTGTTTTTTTTATTTGATTATTTTGTTCTATTTATTTTCACTATAAATAAAATAATTAAAAAAGCAGTAGATAAATAATTTGCAAATTCAACGACTAAAATGAAGTACTAATTGGCTTACTCACAATTTTATTCACATTATTACAGTCAAAACACCTGAATCGTGAACACGTAGAACTCACTATTGTTTAGTTTTCGAAATTTGTTTCCATTAATCGATTTGAACTTGGAATATTGAAAACGAAGATTTCATTATTCAAAACAAGAGTAGTTTGAAAGTTCGATTGTTGATTGGACATAATAAAACATTCGCTTCTCCTAATATGGAAACACAGGAACCCAATGAATAACGAGCAAGCATACAATATGTACAGTACACAAACATGGCGGCTCCCCCTTGGAGCCTCGTTTTCATGTCTGCACAAAACTTACCACCCAAAAAAGGCGATTTTCAGGATGTTCTCCTGCATAGATTCAATATGATTTTTAATATGTTGTTTTAGATGGTATTCCAGGTCGGATTGTGAAGAAAAACCTTCTGTTGCAATTAGTGATGGGTCAATCCGTAAAATGACTGGACTATTAGGCCAATTTATATATATCTAGTTTTTATCCTAGTTTCTGTATTTTACATAGCATATTTTTAATAGTTTGTACATATATAAATATATAATTTATTTATTTTCATTGTATTAATTGCCAGTGAAAACCCCTTATGGGGAGTTGTCAATAAAGTATTGTATTGTATTGATTTGTAGTGAAATTGGAATATATGTCATGAGTTTCGAGCTGAAAGCATGACTTTTGTTATTAGCTGCTAAAGTAGTGAAAAATCTTAGAACCATGCAGATTCAGACAAATCTTTTTAGAGCATAGTCGGTTAATATTGGAGCGACTCGAGAAGCAAATCAAGGAGCTGGAGGGAAAACTCTGAAATACATATTAAGACAATACTTTTTTCGTATTGAAGCTGTTAGCGCCAAAAACTAATTTCTTGAAGAACGGCTGTTGTACAAGGCTAAAATCTATTTATTCAGAAAGTTTAACTTGTTTGTTAGTGGAAAAGACTGATGAAAGTGGAGCCAAAGTGTTAACCCAAAGCAAAAATTTGAATTGAAAATGAGGTTTAGGCCTTTATTTGCTTATTTCCCATACCTTTTCTTTTAAAAATGCCTGAAAAAGCTGCATTCTAACACAAATTCAACAAAACATCTTTGTACAATTGAAAATACCGCTTTAAACAGGCATGTTATCTTAGTACATTAGTTTCTAACTGTTTAAAAAGGTTTTTGAGTGTTAACCCAAAACGAAAATTGAGATTGAAACTCATGCAAAAGTTTAGTTTTTGGCGCTTTTTGCCAATATTGCTTGTCATTGAGAAAAATATCCTCTTAAATTTTAAAAATCATAAGTAATAGTCTCTTCTATATTAACTATGTCCAAATGTAAAAAATGTTTGAATGTGAGTTTCTAGTTTCGCTTTACAGTGAGGACACTCGAACCGTAAACACTTTTGATATTTTTATATATTTTTTAACCACATCCCTAAGCGAATAGATTAGAAATAAGATTTATCATGAACACTAGCTCGGTGTATTTGAACTCAATGCTTCATTTTTAGAGGTTTTAAAGCAGTAGAAGGTTCAGAAAAAAAAGTATTCACTGTAAAAGCAGTTTATAAAACAAATGTTTTTCTTAACTGATTTACGTGATAGCATTTGCTTTAAAATGAATTTTGAAATAAACTTTTCATCTATTTTACTATTTAATGGACTTATTTATTTAAACTTATTGAATGTATGTTAACCTATTGATAATTTTTACTTCGACGAAGGGCTAAAGCTCGAAACGTCAGTAAAGTTAACTTAACATTTTTTACGGTGCATGTTACAAATTTCATTCTATTACCTATCGTTTATATCAAACACCGACACAGCCTATACTAGTTTAATCGCTAGTTTCTATTTCTATTTTTTTTACGGTGTTACAAATTTCATTATATTACCTATCGTTTATATCAAACACCGACACAGCCTATACTAGTTTAATCGCTAGTTTCTATTTCTATTTTTTTTACGGTGTTACAAATTTCATTATATTACCTATCGTTTATATCAAACACCGACACAGCCTATACTAGTTTAATCGCTAGTTTCTATTTCTATTTTTTTTACGGTGTTACAAATTTCATTATATTACCTATCGTTTATATCAAACACCGACACAGCCTATACTAGTTTAATCGCTAGTTTCTATTTCTATTTTTTTTACGGTGTTACAAATTTCATTATATTACCTATCGTTTATATCAAACACCGACGCAGCCTATACTAGTTTAATCGCTAGTTTCTATTTCTATTTTTTACGGTGTTACAAATTTCATTATATTACCTATCGTTTATATCAAACACCGACGCAGCCTATACTAGTTTACTCACTAGTTTCCATTTAAACCTATTGATATATAACTATCTACTTTAATATATTTACCTATTGCCTACCAAGGGCCCACTACTATCTGAATGCTGAATGCTTCAAACTACCTTTTATCAATAGATGTTTTTTAAATGTTTTCATCAAGCTAGTACCTTTCTAGTCATCTAGTTGTATAACATTGTTAATCATTGTATTTGTTAACTTGCACGTCTGTTGTAGGTTAGTTTTACAATTAAAGACTTGTTATTATAATAATTGCTAGTTCTTAAATAGCGCGCTGCTCAATGCGCTTACTCAACGTGTTCGATTTGAAGGTATATCAAGGCGAATTTAGCTGCATACAACCCATGTCTGAAAACGGAGTTCTTTTACGTCCCTCAATGTTGTTAATTTGTTTTTCTCTGAACATTAAAGTATTGAAAAGAGCCAAGAGACAACTAGTCGATTTTAGTATTGTATAAAGTATATGGTGCTTTATTTGAAACTATAACAGAATTACAAAATTGACTGAAAGGTTCTGTCCACAAGTATTGGTATATGTTTTCCCGGCACACATACACCGACAGTAATTGGTCATGTTGTTGTGGGCTCCTGTCTTCGGACGAAGTTAAATAAATAAATAAACGGCGTTTTCGGCGGCCGAAGACGCCGGAGGTTTTCAAATACGCTCTTTAGACTTTTAGCGTTATTCTAGTGTTTTCGAATGGTTTTCGTGTATACATATGGACGGGGAAGTACGATTGGGAACCGCTACATTTGGACGCGGATTTTTTTACATACTGAGGAAACAAAACCACCGTTTTAAAAATATCCTCCAACGTGTGGCCATGGATGCCTTAAACCGCATCAACGCGCTTGAAAGTCAACATAAAAAAACTTAATTGTCGATAAAATAGAGCCAGATGATCTCAATTACACCAATGAGCTTATTTTCAGTGAACAACTCATCCAATTACTTCAATTTAAAAACATGCATGACATGAAAAATTAATAGAACTTTCAAACACCTCACTGAATAGCTATTGACGAGAGACGCTATACTGTTTGGTTTCCTGGACGACTGTTTTTTGGATAAATAGGTTCATAAAGTGGCGTGTGCTGTGGTTTCAAAATACAGATCACTGGCAGCATTATTGAACTATAAGCCATAGAAAATGAAGTACAGTTTAATAGCAGTTGTAGTAGTAGCTACACTGGCCGTTTTGAGCAGCGAGACGTCGGGACAGATGTCGTGTATGTATACTTCTAGCGGCTGCAATGGGAAGGTATGTCTTTTAACTTTTAAACTAACGATAGTTAATAGAAGAAATTTGAAACACCGTAAAAAATGTTGACTTCACTTTACTGATGCTTCGAGCTTTAGCCCTTCGTTGGAGCAAAAGAGATACCAAGTATAATATGAAGCGGGAAATTGATGAACCAATCAGAAATTTCCATTCAGATTTATGAAATAACGATTTCAACTAGGCTATATAAAGATGTACTTATATTTCTCGATAACATTAACTTATACATAGCATGTATAAAATATTACATATGATAAATATGGAATTTCAAATATGAAACTTATTAATTTTTAATTTTCAAAACGTATTTATATATATTTGTACATTGAATGTAAAACAAAACCACGATATTTAGTTTTAATATTTACTTTCGTTATATTTTTCTTTAAATTAGAAAGGAAACGGAATAATTGACGTTAAAAATAATCATTCTTGTCATGATGATTATCAGTCACACACCTTCATCTGGTCACGGTGCTAACACATATAACATCAGCTGACCTCTTTAAAAGTGTATTTGAACTGACATATTTGAACACATTTAAACCAGCTTTGACCATATCGGTCTTTCTAAGAGAAAATCTACCTTATCTACCCTTTGTGAACAATTAGACATGTCGCAGTTCAACTGACAATTTGAAAATTTCAACGTTTTGGACGTTATGCCTAGCTCAAACGTATAGCATTTTGAGGCCTGGGCAAACGGTTTTGATTGAATGGCAATGTTTAAACGGGTTTAAACTCTGTCAACAATGTTGAAAGACTTTAAAAGCGTTTTTTTTTTAAATATTCCCATTCAACAAAATCGAACGGATTGAAGCAAATGTCCAAACCGTTTGCCCGGGCCTTAACATGTTCCGAGTCTAATGGAAACGAGTAAATTAACCTATTGTTTGAATATATTAGATTCAGTAGATGTGAGATACTCTGTTTGAACTAAGCCTTAGTTTCTTCTGATTTACTCTTTCCTTTCCAGAGAGACAATGCTTTTAGAGAATTATTCCTACGTGCCACAAGACACAAAGAAGGGCGAACGCCTCCAGAACTGACCCGCCGCCGAGACTGGCAAAGTCGGAATAACATGTAACATGGAAAAGAAGTGAAAGAATTAATAATAGTCTGACAAATTCTATGATTGCGAATGGATATTGTAAATCTTGATAGTTTCTTGCAATAAAACTGAATAAAAAAAAAATGAATTTGGATAAACTTCAGGAAATAGACTTTCGGCTAACGCGTTGCTATTGCCGGATTTCAAGCCGTTAGGGGCTGGGGCGAATTTACAAGAAATAGAATCTTATTCCCAAACGATTTGAATTGGGTGGCAACTGCATGCATCGCAACACATTAGCCAGGTTTCCAGGTGATTCAACGCTCGCATTTCCGGTTAGTTTAAGCCAATCACAAGCATTTTTGTTGCATCGCCAACAGTTTCAAGATGGCGTCGTTCGAGAGAGTTGTTTCCCGTGTTATCACTGTATAAATACATCCTTAACATAACTTAACATTAAAAAAATATATATGATACTTGGACATCAAAATTTCGCTGCTGCTCTATCAGGGTGAAAAAGAATAAAAACAAAACATAAATACCTAAAAGTAACCCAAATTGTTTTTGTCTCGAGGCGCCATTTTGGAACTGTTCGTTTTGACAAACAATCCTTTGCGCGCTTTAGCACCTGGTTTATGATAGAGAAATTAAACGCTCTTTACTTGGCCCTTTATTCTGAGGCGTGTATTTACAATTATCGGTTGACAACTCCTCTTCAGTGCCTCTACATGCCCTACAGTTTCTGTACTATAAAATAAATAAAACAAATAAACACTTTTTTAACGTCTTTTTTAAACATGCAGACACATGTACCCTACACTAATTGGGGAAACTCATACTTACTACCTCTACGTTAGATATTTTGGCACTCAACTCAACTCAGATACAACTTTTTATTTGCATGAGTTTTGCCTTTTATGTTGAATAGAGAGAGTAGACGAACGGATCAGGGAGGAGGGAGAAAAAGAGGTAAAACTAGAGGGAGGAGCACGCTCTATTCTTCTCATTGCCATCTTAGCGATAAGTGAAGTAAAGGCGTTTAAAAAATGTGAATACAAAGCGCTGGCCGAATGTGTCAACGTCTTATTGAAAAGCTATCAAATACAGAATGGTAAACATCCTTCTGATTCAAAACTAACGCAGATGTACTGCAATGCCTTCCAGGTAAGATGCACATCATTGTACACCATATATATTACGATCGTGCATGGAAGTGTTGATAATGTTTTGATTGTGATGATGGTGGTGGTAAAAATGATGATACGTAGTGATGATGAATGGAGACTATTGTTGATGATGGTTGTTGGTAATGATGATGGTTGTTGGTAATGATGATGGTTGTTGGTAATAGTAGGATATTTATGAGAGTTCACAGCCATTCGCTGAGGTAAGCAGTTTTTTTAATTCGTTAGCTAAGCAATTTTTGATTTCTGTATCGCAGACTCAGCTATTTTTGAGTTGAATTCAGAATTTGTGAATTGAATATTAATCCGGAAATAATCCAATGAAAGCACTTTTCTATAGGGTATTCAAATCCTAGTAGGGTGTTTATTGTCCATGGGATTAGTTAGAAACAAAAGGTATATCTGTTCTATATTTAGTCATTATTAATGGTTTTATATACGCGTATGAGAATAATTTCCTTACACAAAATTCTAACATATAGAAATATATCTACAGAGCTGTTTAGTTTAGCTTTTTTGTAATCATGTTCATTTAGTAATATGTAAGTTGGTGTATTGTTTGATGATCCTTTAATCCTTTGTTTATCTTAAAACCTACAAAATTGTGAATTGTTAATGAGTTCAAAGACTGGTCTACGATAGATTGATGATCGCTAGCAAATTGATTTTTATTATAAAACTCTCAATTACAATCATTGTTATCCGGTCTATTCAATTACAGAGGATGGTAAAAGTCTAATATTTCTGCCACTTTTCTGATGGCTTCTTGATTACTGCTCTTAATCTATCCGAACGTCGAATAGGTTCTGGGATGCCTTTCTGTTTCATTGAATCGGCATAATTGAGCCATTTTACAGGCTTCTTATATGAAGATGGTGGCGTTAGTAATAGTGTTTGTCGTGATGAACTAACTTCAGGATCAAATAAGGTTGATGGTTTTCTGACTTCATAAGTAGAAGGAGCCTTTAATGGTGTCGACGAAGCTTTCTCTAGCATTTGACTACTCGACGAGTGAGGTAGTAATGATTCGTTGGTTTGAATTGATGATACTGCACTTGTTTTAGGCATAGCCGTTAAGCTCTCAAAGCCACTATCGAATACTCTAGTTGATGGAGCATTTTGAGGGGTTGTAGGTTGAGTTTCATCTAGGTTGTCATCATGCGTAGGTAATGCTTCGACCATAGGGATATTAGATGGAAGATGAATTCTTGAAGAATTGTTATTTAGTTGTTTTTCTAGATCTAAATAGCGTTGATACACCTGAGAATATCTTTTCATTTTTATTTCCGATGAAACATTTGGCTCGTTGAGGATATTCTGCATTTGTTTATTCAATCCCTGCAATATGGTTAACTGTGGTGGCTGCATAACACTCTGACGCTCAAAATAGTTTACCAAACTTTCTAAGGCCGTGTTTGAGTGAGCTTCAGCTGAAGACTGGGTAGGAGCCTTTTCTTCGGGCAAAACATTAGCCGCAGTCTACACTCTTCAGCAGTATTGGGTTTGAGATCCACAAAAAGATATCCGTAAGGCCGTTGGACAGCGGCTTCATATTTTTGAATAAACTGCTCTGTTTTTCCGGGGTACATCTTTTTGCCCAAGGAAGTTATTTGGAGTTTATCTCTCGGATTTTTAAACAATACAAGATAGGCTGTATTTAGACTTAAAGTTCGCATTATTTTCCCTTGAAAATAAAGGTTCTGTACCATGAAAATGACGCTAAGATTCCGATGGTGAGATCCTTTGGTAAATAAATTGAGGATGCGTTTATCATTAGAGGTTTCAGACATTTGATCATCAATGACAATCAGGTTATTGACTTTTGCATCAAAAAACCAATCTTCGTCAATATCGTGAGGCACCCCTTTAATAAATTCAATTCCAGGAACTGTTTTCAACATTTTAACGTATGCCGGCTGCCACTGTGAGTAGCTCAACACAATTCTTTGTGGCACAGATGTGATAACTTGAGTGGCATGCTTAAGCAGATTTTGGACCCAAAATGTTTTTCCTGATCCTGTCATACCCGCTACAAGCGCAGTGAATGGGTGCTCTAACTGAAATTTTCCACAATTCTCTATTGATCCATTTCCAAGTTGAAGGGTTGTAGGTTTTTGATGACTATCATCATTAGGTATTTTTCCTTGCTGATACCAGTATGTACGTTCTGGTCCATTTATTTTGTGGACTCGACTCAAATGGGATGATAAATTTTTGACTGACTTCCGACACAATGAACACATCCGAGTCATCGCGAGTCTTTTTAGTTATAGATAAATAGATCATTTTAGCCCTATTTATATACACTTTCTAAACATCAATAGCTTGGCTACCAAGCTGTCAATTTGTAGCTAGAAGGCTATGGGTAGCCTATGTAGCTAGCAGGCTATGGGTAGCCTATGTAGCTAGCAGGCTATGGGTAGCCAAAGCTAGCAGGCTATGGGTAGCCAAAAGCTAGCAGGCTATGGCATGGGTAGCCAATAGCTAGCAGGCTATGGGTAGCCAATAGCTAGCAGGCTATGGATAGCCAAAGCTAGCAGGCTATGGGTAGCCAATAGCTAGCAGGCTATGGATAGCCAAAGCTAGCAGGCTATGGGTAGCCAAAAGCTAGCAGGCTATGGGTAGCCGGCCTATTTAGCTAGCAGGCTATGGGTAGCCAAAGCTAGCAGGCTATGGATAGCCAATAGCTTGCAGGCTATGGGTAGCCAAAGCTATCAGGCTATCCTCGTCATTTTTTAATTTTTTTTAGTGCGTGCGATCCGTAAAAGGATAGAAAAGCATGACCCCGACGCGATTCGAACACGTAACCTTCTGGTCTGGAGCCAGATGTGCTACCATTGCACCACGAGGTCTTCCCTAGAAATTTCACCGCCTTAAAAAGTTTAAATAACTGTATTAAGTTCTAATTGAATAACTAGTTTACGTAGCGGATCTGCTATTGGCTTCCGTTGGCTATAAATATCCTATCATATTATCAGGTAGCTCATTATTAAAACAGCTCAGTACAGGAAACATGAGCCAGTTGCTTGTCAATAATTTTGGTTATCTCCCCCTATTAGCTCATTGCCCTGATCATCAAAGACTATTTCTGCTATCATCTGCTACCCCACCACAAGTGCATTCTTTGTGCGAAGTTTGCTATAATCTGTTGAGAGGGTTGATTCCTCTTTCTGAAATACAAAAACGGCAATTGGAAAGGCATAGAGATTTGATAAGAAATTTAGCCGACTCATCAGTTTCATTCAAAAGGAAAAAGCAAATTTTATCTCAAAAAGGTTCAGGATTTGTGGAGGAAATCGTATCGCCTTTGATGTCTACTTTGAGTCTACTTTTGCTATAACTAAAACTGTTACTTTCCTAAACGATCATTATACATTTGACAGTTACAGGAAAATGAGCATAAAGAGAAAGCGAGAGAGGATGGATTCAGAGGATGACATTAGCACTGTCAGTGAAAGTGACGACGAAAGCATAAACTTTGATGAAACTGACATTGATGCTATATTGAAAAATATCTCACCTAGCATACCCAAAGATAGGACTTTAGAATTTCTACACAGCATGGCGTCTTCAAAAGCTATTTTATATTGGAATTCGCATGGAGAAATGACCTATCACCAGCGAAGAATACCTCTTACACAGATGGTAGAGCTTATTGAATATTCTATGCTACCTTATAACCTGGATGTTAAAAATCCCAGAGGACTTCAAACGTTTATTAATGGTTTATCAGAATTAGGCATAAACAAAAACCTCATAAGAAACAAAAAGTTGCTCGTAGAACTGGCTGCTAGGCGACCAGAAGGAGAAGATAGTTCTGATGATAGTGATTTTAGCAGTGAAGAACAAGATGATGATGAAGAAGACAGCGATGAAGAAGAAGAGGAAATGGAAAGTGATGATGATGATGATGATGATGATGATGATGGAGAGGAAGGCAAGTGCCAGGTTTGTCAAGAAACAAAATCTTTCGATAGGATCCCTATCATTATTTGTCCTATGTGTCAATGGGAAGATCAAACCTGGTTCCGAAAGTGGGGGAAGCCCGTCGAATGTGACATTTGTATGACTAAGATTTCTACTAATTCAAATACCGTGAAAAAGTTGTTTTGCAAATGTCAAGATTGTGGTTCTATGCATCAACTTAATTGGAAGAAAAATGAGCTCAAACTCATTGATCGTAATAGAGGTATAACAAACACTGACAATGAAATAGAACAAGAAAGCGGCCGGCCTAGAAATGGAAGAGAATAAGACTTTTACCATCCTCTATAATTGAAAAGACCGGATAACAATGATTGTAATTGAGAGTTTTATAATAAAAATCAATTTGCTAGCGATCATCAATCTATCGTAGACCAGTCTTTGAACTCATTAACAATTCACAATTTTGTAGGTTTTAAGATAAACAAAGGATTAAAGGATCATCAAACAATACACCAACTTACATATTACTAAATGAACATGATTACAAAAAAGCTAAACTAAACAGCTCTGTAGATATATTTCTATATGTTAGAATTTTGTGTAAGGAAATTATTCTCATACGCGTATATAAAACCATTAATAATGACTAAATATAGAACAGATATACCTTTTGTTTCTAACTAATCCCATGGACAATAAACACCCTACTAGGATTTGAATACCCTATAGAAAAGTGCTTTCATTGGATTATTTCCGGATTAATATTCAATTCACAAATTCTGAATTCAACTCAAAAATAGCTGAGTCTGCGATACAGAAATCAAAAATTGCTTAGCTAAGGAATTAAAAAAACTGCTTACCTCAGCGAATGGCTGTGAACTCTCATAAATATCCTACTGGTAATGATGATGGTTGTTGGTAATGATGATGGTTGTTGGTAATGATGATGGTTGTTGGTAATGATGATGGTTGGTGGTAATGATGATGGTTGGTGATAATGATGGCTGGTTTGTGGTAATGATGTTGTTTGGTGATGATGATGGTTGTTGGTAATGATGATGGTTGTTGGTAATGATGATGGTTGGTGGTAATGATGATGGTTGGTGGTAATGATGATGGTTGGAGGTAATGATGGTGGTTGGTGGTAATGATGATGGTTGGTGGCAATAATGATGGTTGGTGGTAATGATGATGGTTGGTGGTAATGATGATGGCTGGTTGGTGGTAATGATGATGGTTGGTGGTAATGATGATGGCTGGTTGTTGGTAATGATGATGGTTGATGGTAATGATGATGGTTGGTGGTAATGATGATGGTTGGAGGTAATGATGGTGGTTGGTGGTAATGATGATGGTTGGAGGTAATGATGATGGTTGGAGGTAATGATGGTGGTTGGTGGTAAAGATGATGGTTGGAGGTAATGATGATGGTTGGAGGTAATGATGGTGTTTGGTGGCAATAATGATGGTTGGTGGTAATGATGATGGTTGGTGGTAATGATGATGGCTGGTTGGTGGTAATAATGATGGTTGGTGGTAATGATGATGGTTGGTGGTAATGATGATGGTTGGTGGTAATGATGATGGTTGGTGATATAATGATGGCTGGTTTGTGGTAATGATGTTGTTTGGTGATGATGATGGTTGTTGGTAATGATGATGGTTGTTGGTAATGATGATGGTTGGTGGTAATGATGATGGTTGGTGGTAATGATGATGGTTGGAGGTAATGATGGTGGTTGGTGGTAATGATGATGGTTAGAGGTAATGATGATGGTCGGAGGTAATGATGGTGGTTGGTGGTAATAATGATGGTTTGTGGTAATAATGATGGTTGGTGGTAATGATGATGGTTGGTGGCAATAATGATGGTTGGTGGTAATGATGATGGTTGGTGGTAATGATGATGGCTGGTTGGTGGTAATGATGATGGTTGGTGGTAATGATGATGGCTGGTTGTTGGTAATGATGATGGTTGATGGTAATGATGATGGTTGGTGGTAATGATGATGGTTGGAGGTAATGATGGTGGTTGGTGGTAATGATGATGGTTGGAGGTAATGATGATGGTTGGAGGTAATGATGGTGGTTGGTGGTAAAGATGATGGTTGGAGGTAATGATGATGGTTGGAGGTAATGATGGTGTTTGGTGGCAATAATGATGGTTGGTGGTAATGATGATGGTTGGTGGTAATGATGATGGCTGGTTGGTGGTAATGATGATGGTTGGTGGTAATGATGATGGTTGGTGGTAATGATGATGGTTGGTGGTAATGATGATGGTTGGAGGTAATGATGGTGGTTGGTGGTAATGATGATGGTTGGAGGTAATGATGGTGGTTGGTGGTAATGATGATGGTTGGAGGTAATGATGATGGTTGGAGGTAATGATGGTGGTTGGAGGTAATGATGGTGGTTGGAGGTAATGATGGTGGTTGGTGGTAATGATGATGGTTGGAGGTAATGATGATGGTTGGAGGTAATGATTGTGGTTGGAGGTAATGATGGTGGTTGGAGGTAATGATGATGGTTGTGATGATGGTAATGTTCTTGTAGATCGTAATAATGCCGATGATGAAAAAAGATGATGTTGTTGTTGATGATGATCATGTGAATTACAATTGTGGTTCTTGAGGATGGTAATTATGAAAAAGGATGATCTTATACTGAAGATGTTGATAATGGTAATAATTGTGGTGATGGTAATATAACAATATCAGTAAACGTTTGATTGATTTTCCAGAAATACATGGAAATACAGGCAGAGTACGACTACTTCTTGCAAGGAAATCTTTATTGATTTGGATCGACTAATGATTCTTCAACATGCTACCATGGAAACTTGTCCATGGTAATAATAATATAACAGGCTGCTTCTATGCCCTAAACACGATACGACACCCTTACGAAACGTAGTTAAAGGTAGCCACACAATAGATCATGATGTTTGTGATACTTTTTTTGTTGTCTCATGTCCACATTGGTAGAAACTTGGGACAAGATGGCGACGCGCATGCGTTGTAGCACGCACAAATAAACAAAATGGCTGCCACTTTTTATAAGAAAATGTATGGCAAATAATATATTTTGAGTATTTGTGGACGAAGTAAGCATATTGCACTCGGTGCGCGAATGAAAACTAAGAAAGTACATATAAATCGTTGTACTCACTGCAAAAATGATTCACAATAAACAGCAGCATTCCTTCCTGAGCTGTTGGTAGTTTTCATATGTAAGCCATCAATTTGCCATACATCTCCTTTGAAATCATCCAACCTCCATGTACTTTTCGTTCAATTTGAAGTAGAAGATTATCATTTACGATGAGTGCGCGAATCAATCTCAGTAGTACACTGTTTAAACAGTCCAAATAGCCAAAAACATGCGTAGAA
Organism: Metridium senile; assembly: GCA_949775045.1. Lineage (NCBI taxonomy): Eukaryota > Metazoa > Cnidaria > Anthozoa > Actiniaria > Metridiidae > Metridium > Metridium senile. The sequence goes on from OX459100.1 coordinate 1,873,443, forward strand.
TAATTGTCCAATTTTCTTCCTGAAGGCTGTGAACATTTGCAAAAAACATCTTTGAACGGCGCCATGTTTTTATCCAGCTTCAAGTTGTAAATAAAATAAAACAAAGAAACAACTCTTGGAAGCTTTCTTGGTCCGCCATTTTATTTATTTTATCTCCAAATGCATTGTGGGATGCTATAATGTATAATACAAGTAAACACGAAAACAACTTATACATTATCAAACAAATCAACAAAAATAGTAGATGAGCGTTTATCATTGATTAGTAATAAAAATAATGGTTGATGGTTAATAATAATTAAGTTATCTAAAGAATATCAAATAAATTGTAAAAGATAAAAAACGATTAAATTCATCACGAACAGTATTGTAATAATCTAAAATTCAAAAATAACAATGATATAACCAATAAACTTAACAAATATACTAATCAATCAAATACAACAATGGACTTTGGGGTTGCTGTGTTATCTGCGTACCCGCGAAAAACATCAGTCGCTAGCAGAGGAGGGTACAGCAGTAACCCACAATGCATTGCGTTTCATCATATATTATAGTTTGAAAGATGACGTCATCAGTCGGGTTTGGCCTTGGAGCTGTGATGGCGGCTTCGTTGTTTTATAGAGAAGTGAGGTCTAATGCCGATGTTTGCTGTATATATACTGCGTCTCGAAAAGTGATTTTGGAGTTGTTTTAAAAGTGATCGGTTGTTTGGAGCTTGTGTGCCGCCAGATTCACATAAGTTTTTTGAATTCTTTGAGCGAAAGACGAATGGCTTTGATTCCGTGTGTGGTCAATGGAGAAACCTGCCAAAGGTTGATGACCTGTTCAAAAACATCCGAAGTCCAGCGTTATTTCGGATTTTAATTTCGTCTGATTTAGAGGTTAGTGTAGCTGTCAGTGTAGTGTAGTGTAAATATCAAGAAAATACGAATTAGATGGTGAGCAATAAGTACAGTAGAAATTCGTGCAAAGACGGCGTTCGATTGTGTCACTTGGTTGTAAAGTTTTTTTCTATTTTATATGAATAAAAACATTTCCATCAATGTTTGGTTGTGATTTTTATCTACATTTCGAGTTAGTTTGAAATCTGCAGATTCTTCGTTTGCAATAGACGTCACTACCAAACCAAAATATTTAATTAATATTTAATAAAACATGCACTATATATGTTATAGTTTACTGTTTTAAAAAGACATTTCTAAAGTTTGGGTTTATAAAAGTCTTTGGTTCCCGAGATATTCAAATTAGAATTGTGTCACGCAATGCCGGTCACGTATCCGTATCGGTCGATAAAAATCAAGAATAATTTGTGTTTTTTGAAAAATATTGGTTCGTAAAGACTTTTAGCATCTAATTCAAGTATATTTTAACGAAATCTTTTTAAAAATGATTCAGTTTCCTTTTTTATTAGACCTTTAGAAGTTTTGTCCTCCATCTTGGAGGATATGAGATGTCCTCCAGCATGGCTGCTCCGTACATTCTTACCAAATATCGCGCAACTTTGATCGCGAATAATTCTGCATTCAAATACTCTACAGATTCAAAAATCGGTCAACATACTCAGTTTTGAATGTTGTAAAAGAATATGAATGCCATTTTTCAATACGGCTAAGAATTAAGCTTGTGAAATTTGAGATCGACAGAAATTGCCTTATTATGTCCCGATTATCACGTGGTTGCAAACGAAGAATTGATTGATTGAGATTGCTAAACAACCATGAGTTATATTGTGGACTTTAGCTTTCGAAAATCTCATGCCAGATTCACTTGCCTTTACAGCAATTTTTTCTGCATGAAATCTTGTTCATATGTCAAAGTTTAAAATTTAAAAAGTCGAGTAATTTCAGATATTTTACAAAATTCCATAATTTTACAAAAAAAAAGATTACACTTGAAAAACGATTATTCGCACGTCCCATGTATAATTAATGTCCCTCATCACTGATTGTTCCTTTTTTCAAATTAAATAAATAAACATAAATAAATACATTAGGATACAGTATTTTTAAGTGGTCATATTTAATTAGAAATTTTCAAATATGCGAATATATTTACAAACATGTAGTGTAAATACAAAACAGTTTAAAATTATAAGTAATGTACTAACATTAATACATGCGAATTTGGTAAATATTGATGTTGTATTATTGATGTTGTGTTATTTATGTTCATTACATGTACAAATAATTAATTTACACAAAATTAAAATAATCAAATGAAGGTTCTTCCTATCTTCCCAAATATTTAACTTCGTTTAGTAGGAGAAGTAGATAAAGAGCGCTTTTTTCCCACGGAGAAAAGTCTCCTTTTCACAGTTTTTCAACAGATAAATAAGATAAATAAATCAAAACATATATTCACATCTTGTGTTCTTCACGGGTTTTCAAATTTTGCTCGAGATCAAAGTTTTATCTTTGAAAATTACTAATATCTACAACTAGAATACTAATATACGTCTATAATCAGTCAAAATTACAAAGCCAAACCCGGTTTTGCGTAATCTTGACATTTTAGAGGTTTTCACAGGTCTGTATGTTTCTATTGGTTCCATTGATGAACGCCCATCTGTTTTATCTAAACTTGAAGTGTGTGTAAAGGACATTCTTGTCTGGTGCACTACAAATGGTTTAGCGTGTAATCCAGACAAGACCGAAATTGTTGTTGCATCTGTCCTCTCGCTTCTCAAAGGTCAGTACTATCGATGGGCTCGAAATAAATGGGTTTAACATCTCACCTATACCACCTGCGCGCAACCTTGGAGTAATAATGGACAATCATATGCGGTAAGAAACATAGGAAGAAACATAGGAAGAATACGGAAATACTTAGACAGAAAAAACCTAGAACGACTTGTACATGCTTTTATAACTTCTAAATTGGATTTTCTGTAACAGCTTGCTAGTGGGAATGCCTGACACCGAAATCTCCAAACTCCAACGTGTCCAAAACACCGCTGCAAGGCTTGTCACCGGAATAAAGAAGAATGACCCAATCACACCTATACTACAACAACTCCACTGGCTTCCTATTAAATCTAGAATAGACTTTAAGATTTTAACGACTGTTTACAAAGCACTCCATAATCTGACTCCTGAATATATAACTGAACTTTTGACCCTGTATAAACCGTCACGCTGTCATCGCTCTGCAAACAAGAACTTATTAATAGTACCAAAAACGTACACTCAGACGTTTGGCAATAGATTATTTGCAGCCGCTGCGCCTCGCTTATGGAATATACTGCCTCTGCCTATAAGAAACTCTAACTCCTTAAATTCATTTAAATCATCTCTTAAGACTTTTTTGTTCCGCAAAAATTTTGATTCGCAATCAACCTAGTTTAATTTTTAATTTTACAGAAATTAAAAAACTCAAATCGTTTTTTAATAAACAGCAGTTTTTTGAGCTCATAATCGTGATGATGCAACTTCAAATTGAAACCGCTAAAACCATCATAAATACAATAAATAACGAACTATCCCAAAACAACACACAAATAGATAGAAAATTAATCTGAGAACAAATATTATCAGAACTTACCTTTGTAAACTTCAAAGTCACGCTTTTTTCCAGGCTTGAAATCCTCTTCATGGCTTTTGACCGGAAGCAGCCGCCATTTTGTAAACAAAGAACGCGCGCAATGCAGTTTGGGATACTACTGTTATCTCCTCTGAGTCGCTAGTTACAAAAAAATAACACAGGAACCCCAAATACCGAAAAACTCCACAAGAAAACCTGTTCTGTAACTATAACAATCTTGTTTGCTTAAATCGGAATTTATCAGATCTTGACAGCTATGAAGAGTCCGCTAAAGAAATACACTCTCAATGCGCCTCCAAGATGGCTAAGGATTTCAACGAAGACAATAGAATGTGTGATGGTGTCCGAAACTTTATTTCTTGTTATAACAGTTATAATAGTCCACGAAACTCTTACCATGTCAAGATTTATTTAGATTTTAACAGCAGTTTACAACAGCTTGCTAATCTTTTAATGGAAATGTTTAAAGAATCTCCAGGAGTAATGACAAACTGTTAAATAACATAATAATTGGAATATAAAGTATAAATGTCTGGGCGTATATATATGGTACTGAAACCACTCAGATGTAATAATTATAAGCCATATGTCTGAACTTCAACACTTAACTGCTATACTAGAATCCCATTGCAGAATTGATTAAACATGAAAAGTTAACGCTCTGTTCTTGAGTTATCAGTATTTCACCCTCACCTCATCGGTCTTGTATGAAATTACACAAACGTTTTCTTATATAATCTAGTCGACTCTTCTCAATACTATTATTTAAAATCAAATTAAATTACAATAAATTAGACGCCATCTGGCCGATCACTCGAGCTTCAAATGAGACATGATGTCATTGTTGCTAAGAACGTCTGGGACCTGACCCTCCAATTTGAGGACCACGACGACGACGACGACGACGAATAAATAGAACCGTTTGCGTTTTTAGAATCGGGCTTTTTCGTACACGGGTAAAAAGTATAAAAACCTGAGCAGAGAATATCATTTCCCATTTTAAGAAAGTACTGAAATGACATCGGAAAAATTTAACATGAACTTAACTACTTTAGAAATAGTGCTGCTTGAGGCTAACCTGCAATTTACCAGTCAGTACCATTGCATTAAAAAAAATGCTCAATGAGATCAACAACATCACAGAAATGGTTTAACAAATGCCAAATATTTATATTAAGCTTGAACATCGACATTCTACCTTCCTCGAAAAACGAACAACTGTTTAAGAGGTTTCCAATTGTACAGGAACTTTTCCAGAACGTCCAAAGACCTATATTTTGTACAATTATCTTATTTTTGGGAAACATCATCGCGGTAACGTCATGCAGATGACCCAATTTGCTTAGCAGTTACAACATACAATCATGATATAATCACAGAAATATTTCCATTAGAAAGCTACCAAGACCGACCTTCACAATCCATTATCATTTACTTGGATCGTTTAGTCGACGAAGATACTACCAGACCTCTACTTTTAACTGTAAGTTATATTGCAAGTCGTTTCGTTTTTTAAACTTTACTCTCACCCCATGCCTTTATTATCTACTTCCAATCAACAATGGAGTCCAATTACCCATATATCTACAAACAATTGTTTTTACTTGTCTTTTTAAATAACCTTTTACTTTGAAAAAATGTTTAGTACGTTGACGTTTCCGCTACAGGATCTGTATGGGGTTGTTGAGTGACTAGTTAAAAGACTTCCTCAAAAAGCCAATTCCATTGTCAGTCAGTAGTTTGTACATTTACCTTAAAAAAACCTCTGATCTCAGGATAGTTTACCGTTTACAGTCTTCTATTTTTTAACCTCCAGCCCCTACGTCTAAAAAAAAGACTTATCAGGGAAAAATACCTTATTGTTTGTTCTCTTCCTTTTCCGTTTTTCAGGAAGTCGCCATGCATGTATCCATGTGGTTGTCGCTGTCATGTGTACTGTTCAATTTCTTTGTGACCCATGCAATCGACTATACACCAGAATTACAAATACAAAGCGGCAAAATCCGTGGTTTAGTCAAAACTTTGACAACTAAAGTGAAAGTTCGTAAATATCTTGGTGTCCCTTATGCCACAGCCAAGCGTTTTGAGAATCCTGTTCCCCCACAGAACTGGACAGTTGTGAAAGACATGATATCGTTTGGGAAAGTGTGTTACCAACATGAACGTATTCCTCCTTTTGGCTACAAATTTAAAGATATGAGTGAAGATTGTCTGAACCTTAATGTCTACGTACCCAATAAACAAACCAACAATAAGCTGCCGGTGATGGTTTGGATTCATGGGGGAGGATTTATTGGGAACTCAAACAGAATATCGGATGGAAGTTATCTTGCAACCATTGGAAAAGTGATTGTCGTTACAATCAACTACCGCCTTAGCTTACTGGGTTTCCTTAATAGCAAAGACTACAACCTCACAGGCAACTATGGGCTTTACGATCAGCTGGAAGCTTTGAAATGGGTGAACAAGAACATTGCAAAGTAACATATTTAGTGACATTTTCTTCTTAAAATATTTTATACAGTCTTTTATTTATAAAAATGTGTTGTTTTACTAAATGTTTTATAATCTAAGGTTTGGAGGTGATCCTACGAAGGTTACAATATTTGGTAATTCTGCGGGTGGTGCAAGTGTGTCCATTCTTACCTTGTCTCCATTGGCCAAAGGCTTCTTTAGATACGCAATCATGCAATCCGGCGTCGTTAATAATCCAGCTGGATACGGACAGTACCAAAACAAAGCTAAAATGACGTAAGTCCTTGAGAGATACCTATATATACTTTATTAGAACGCAAGGACTTCATGGGCACATCCCAACAATTGTCAATATCTATTGAAACAATTAGCCAACAAGGGATGCCGAAAACACATTTACTATTTGAACTGATGAATGATTTTTTTGTGCCACTAGCTTCTCGGAAAGGGTGTACCAATTTATCTATCTTTTGATTCTGTATGTATATTTGTCTGTTTACTTTGTTTTCACGGGGAAGTATCTCAGTATTTGAGCTGTCCTGTATTTACAAAAGTCGTTATTTACGCTTTTAAAGGTAGTTGATTGTTAATTGAATCAATGTTATTTGTTTTGATTTCAACAGGAAGTATTTCAAAAAAAATTCAACTGCACAGCCCCCAATGTGACTGATTGCCTAAAAGCCTTAAATCCCGAAGTGTTAGTTGATATATTAAAGTTGAAAGGTTCTAACTCCATGCCTATCATCGATAGAAAGTTCTTGCCTGGTACATATCTAGATCATTTCTATTTAAGTGTTATCATTTTAATTTTTTAATTATTCATATTCTTAAAGATTTTTATTCAATATAAAAGTAAAATTTAGATACCCTGCGATCAGAGGTTTTTTTTCGCCCTTAGAGCAAGGAGGGTTATAGAAAAATAACTTATGTTCTTTCGTGTTTTTTTTAACAATGTCCTTTTTAAGGCACCGCAAATTTAACATATAATTAGATATCACTAACAACATAAAAATCTATCATTTATAATAAAATCGTTTTTCTCTTTCCATTTGATTTCCAGATACCCCAGAAGCTTTGCTCAATAAAAGTGGTCATGCTTTGAATCATCAAAGCACCTTAATCGGCGTAGCAGATGACGATGGGTCATGTTTAACAGATGCAATACCAGGTAAAGTAATGCCTTGATTGGTATTTTAGCAGATGTCGGTAATTAACAAACAAAATTTACATTCCGTGGAAAACCTCGAAAAATCGATTTCGCTCAAATTTTGTCCAGATATAGTCTATTATATTACTAAAAGCCCTATAAAGCTTTCAAGGCAAAATACTTTTTAGTTTTCGAGAAAATGACAATTTGGTAAAGTTTGTCGGAATCGCCGTTTTAACGCTAAAGATTGGTCGAGATTTTAGTGGACGCATTCACTACCTAAAACGATTCCTTTGTACTAAAACTATCCAAAACCTGATGTATGTCA